>JAQFYB010000905.1:0-40852 GCA_034694085.1 Pogonognathellus longicornis
TGATGAAGATGTGTGCAAAATTTCAGCTCAATCGGACGAAAAGTGCACGGGCCATCCATTGTGTGCGTCCACCTTTGTTGTTCGCTATAAGCATCAATGCCTTTTTATCATTACCAGCAATGTATAAATACAGCAATTTTTAAGACGTTAGATTTATCCTTTTCCTTTGGTTGTTTTTTTGAACCCATGGAAAATATAAAAAAATAGATTCATCATAAAGCTAATATAAAATATGTGACACTTTAATTGTCACACTCCATACATTAATACATTAGACGATATTGTATTATTTATATATATTTATGCCGCGACGGGTGTTTATACTGATAAGCAAATAAACATATTATACTAGTCAAATGAAAAGTTGGTTATATAAAATAATACAATTATTTATTTACATTTCATGAAGGTCCCTACTATAGCATTGATTATAATTACTTGAAAATTTGTAGAGTAACCAGTTCCTCAAACAATCTTTCATCTTTGAAGTATAAATCCACAACTCTGAGTATTTGTGTTAACCACTTTAGTGTCTCACGTATCCGAATGTAATTAAATTTTCTCAGGATTTCAAACAATTTGCTCAAATATGTGTATCTGAAGTACTCCATTCAAGTAGATTTTGGCATATGAACGTCTGAAAGTCTGATAAATGAGCTCGGTAACGGAAACGTTCCTCAAGAAGGATTGAAGTTTTACTAAGTGAGCGACATTGATGAAAACGAAATAAATGACAAGGACAAAACCTAATTATTGCTGTTTATATGCAAATAAATAATAATACTTTTAGCATCTCATTAAAAATATTGAAATTCTCATATAAAGCTACACTGGAATACATATAGTACAACAACAAGTGCCAAGTATGACGAATGTGAATGGGTAGTTTAGAAGTTACTATGTAGTTTGTAGTTATACTGCTTAGCGTAAGTTCTGAAAATACGGAGTACAGAGTACCCATCCATATGCTACGAAGAAATAATTTATTGATGTGTGTTTGTGTAGCAAGAAAACTTGAGCAACATTACTAATGCAGTGAGTTCTAACTCAATCTTACACGTCCCTCGACTCTACATAATACATGGCATCAGCAAAAATGTCAGAAATAAAAAACTGATACTAAAATACTAACAATCATAGCGGTATTCAGGGGGTAGGCAAAGGGGTAATTGCCCCCCCCCCACCTCTCCCCCCCCCGAAATAAAAAAACAGGTTAGTTTGCCCTGAAATGACATAAAGAATCGGGAAATTTAGCGGGCTAGGTTCGAATTTGACGCAGTTTAGGTGGTTTTGGCCTAAATTTGCTCAAATTTTCGCACTTTGCGAGGTTATTGACACATATTTAACTCATGTTTGGATTTTGTCCTTCCCGAAATCTTTTTCTGGATACGAACGTGCTAATATTATTGTATCAACACAGTCTTAAACTATAGGTTAGAACACAATTTCGATGAATTGACATTTGCTTTTAGAGCTTTTACTACCTTGGGGTTATGTTTTTGACTTTTAGGCACTAACATCTAATAGCATTAGTATTCAAGTAGGTTAAATTAAAATGTTAAACATATTAAAACTGTATTTTTGACCATAAATATACTGATGGTGCCAATAAAATGCAAAACATAGAATGTAAATGAATTTAAAAACATTAAGCAAATGTAAGTAAATAGTAGGTTTCATTTTCCTTTACAAATTTTGGGAGTGAGACTGTAAGCATTAAATTCAGAATACCTGCATACATACCGAAATGCTAAATAAACTGCAACTTCAACCTTAAGAAGCCGTTTCGCTTTGCCCCATAATTTTAAAATCATATTTCATATTAATACTAAATACTAGTAATAGATAATATTTGGCACAATAATGAGATTTAGTCTATACAGTAACAATAGGTAAGTATTATAATGTGTTAATACTGATGGAGTTTTAATAGTCTCACTTTGAACCACTATAATGAATGTGGCACAAAGATACTAAATTGCTATGGTTGACGTATGCATATTTACACACAAATGCAATTGTTTACAATTACATGGCTGTTGGACCACTAGTAAATAAAGTGGAGCAATAACTATGTATATATACACACACAAGTGGCACATATGCCTACTTATATGATTTGAAATGAAGATGACACAGCATTGTTATAGTGAGCTAGACAAAGGGATTGGAATGTTAAAGATTGAGTGTGCATTGATGCTGTTGAAATGAAAAGGATGCACCTGCTCCATACAATGAAGCCTTGCAATATTTAAAAGCATTAGGATAATATTACACATAATATAGACTTTGAGCTGTTAGGTTATTTTGCATTGAAAACGGCAAAAGTGGATTGCGAATGAAATTGTCAGGTTGCAATTGCAAACGTGACAATGAAGTAAATACGGACAGGAACCACGACGAGGATGGCTAACGAATGATGATGACTTTTGCTCCCCTTGAGCGCAACAACAAAAACAACAACAACAGGACTGAAGAGAGATCGAGAAACGAGAATTGAGTGACTGACATGAAATCAGTGTGTACGTCCATGTAATCTACATTTAGATGTATCACACTTCACACTAACCACTGCTTTAGTGCAGTACTTTACATATACAGTGTGCCTTTGTGTCTAGTGTTGTGTGAGATTGGATAACTCTACTAACTGCTCCCAACTTAAATTTTTGAACTGACAAAGTAATGAGTTGAAGTCCTACTAAATACTTAACCAGCCATAGATTCAAGTACAAGTTCCTACTGTTTATTGCATGAATGCGATCATTTGTACGTAAAAGTATATAGACATGTGAAGTATGCGACGGCACAGACACTTTAGTGCAATACATCGCATCTAATTTCATCCTCATGGATTGCAAATGCACAGGACCTTGAATAAATTCAAGAAGAATTATTTCAACGATTCTCATATCTTGTGACACTTAATCTCCATGAGTTTTCAAGACTGATCAGTGCTTTGCATTAAATAACATCATTACCTATAAACATATTCTCTATAATTTTACGTACCAGGAAAAACTAATAAGTGCAAAACTCAATTACATCTTACTGTGTACTGAAGGATTGAATGCTTCGCAGTCTCCATTACTCACTAAAAGATAAGTACAGATACTTAAGATTTAAACCAAATCTTAAAAGATTAATAAGTACTGCAGTTTTACAAGTGTAAGATTGTAGCTGGTATTAAGATTTTGATAACATAATAATTTAAGTAGCCATCTGACAATGGAGAAACTGATTCCAGCTAATAACCTATAAGTACAAACACTACAAAGAAAATCAAGCATGGTTCGTGAGTTGTAAAGAACACAGAGCCGATTTGATTCTATGTATCAATAAAAAGAGAATCTGCGTGTATATAAAGAGCAGGTCTACTGTGTTTGACTAGTAGTTGTAGCAAATTGACAAACAAGCCAGGAATTAAGAATCAGTTCAGTGAATAAACACTCACTTCACTTGCCATTTAGTTTTCGACAACTTACTAGACTTCAATTTAGCAGGCCAAAGAATCGTGCAACGTGAAAAATGTTTCGGTGTTTTCTCGTTTTCAACTTCAATTCAATTATCCACCTCTCAATTGTGCATTAGTGTTCTTCCTCGCTCAGTCAGTAGTCAGTGCAAGCGAATAGTTAAGGATACTTGCTAGCAAATACTGTGGCTTATACCTACACAAACACACATACAACCAACGTCAGCAAACAATACCTACACACACATTTCCACAGATCATCCACGACTTCACTATACACTACCAGTACTATAAACGCACCTTCCTCCGCCAATATTGGACCACCGTAGTTTATACCCATTTACAAATACATGTGTATGTGTATATTGTATGGAATCAGTTCTTGCTTGGAACTTGCAACTACTAAATACGTAGTGGTCTACATTAACTGTATATGAGTATTGGATGAGTCTGTGTTGTTAGTGTAGTGTAGTGTTTAAAGTTGTATAAAAGGGGATTCTGGTGTATTTGGTGACCGTGTGTTCTAGTACACTAGTGATAGTATTCTCTTGCATTAATAAAACCGCTGTTCCTGTCAACCGGAAGCGTGGTCGTAGGCACTCTTCCTCTCTTTTCATCACCCATCATCATCCTCTCTGTCTTTGTGCCCATTACGCGTCGGCTCCGTTCTTCTTTCCTTTCTATCTCCATTCCATCTCACTAAAACTCAATGGAACGTTACATGTGCTCCTACAGCACCACAGAATAAAACACAAAGATACTTTGTTCTGCTGGATGTGGGTTTGACTTGTATAGGCACTTCTTCGTCTCTTCCCCATGACAGCCACTCTCCGTCGTTCCGTTTAATCCACCAAGCTAATCTATATTCCCCCCGAGTTTCTTATCCACCGTCCCACATTCAACATCCGGAACTCAATTGCTCAGACACTCCTGCTCCACTATAAATATGAGGTTAGCAATTACATGATCTCCTTCAAACTCATCGCTCTCTTTCTGTATATGCACCATGTGCATCCCCCATCATCCTCAGCTCACTCCAACCATCCTAACTCATTACACTAATTAGCCTTTCCATGATTTATTTCTGTCTAGTGATAAAAACACTAAAACACCTAGCCTAACAACAATCTCAACCAGCTACACAGAAAAACCAAAATCACATTCAATTACCATAATTTGATCTATTATGTATACATCCGTAGATTGTACATCATTTCTCCTGGTATTACAAGTGTAGTGCATGAAACACTAATCTTAATTACATACTTTGACGAACCTAAACCATATTTTCATTAATGAATAGCTTCTTTTACTTAGTACAACTTTACCTCGGTATCATTTGTATGGGCTATGTCATGAATGACCTTGGAATTTACCATGGGGTTCAGTTGAGAAGTAGTCTGGAAAATTATAATAATTATATAAGTTCAAGCATCTTATGTCATGCACCATTTAATGAATACTACTACCGACTTTATGGTACAGAGTGATCATGACCACTCTGTAAAGATGCGGAACGAAAAATTTAAGTCATTCACGGATACAGTTATAAGTATATCACTCACAATAAGTTACAAGGGATTTTGTACAATTCTCTCGATTAATATATATAAGAGAATGAAATCATGTAATAGCTCAGCCTGTAGGGTCAGTAGGCTGTGCGTGGGTTTATCAATTCAAGATTCATTAATGTTCATGTTTTTTATTGACTTTTGTATGTTTTACCATTAATTTATATGAGTTGGATATAAAGAGACAATAATATGCCTGTTTTAGGTGAACCGCAAATTTTATGGTGAAATTAGACATTTTTATAGCACCGCTTCAATCAATGACCCTTTATTAGTTTGCAATAGGAATTATTCATATACAATTAGAAAATCATTATACTTCATTTAAAAAAAACACTTTTCGTCCTCCGATTTCTGTCGACTTACTTCTTTAATTGTCAATGTCATACGAATATGTGTCGTGAAAGGTTATATGTATTTAGTTTTAATATAGGTAATAAACCGTTAATGGTTTAGTCATTTTGGTTTACAACTCATTAAATTAGATTCAGATTAAGTGGGATTCATTTTTATTTGTGGTAGGGTTTCATGCGAAAAGTAATGAAAGGAACAATTCTTGACAGTTATCGTATTCGAAGATACCTATTTCACATTCTTTCGGCAAATGTCGCACTACGGTTTAATTAAATGGATATGCTTGCTTTTAGAATAATTCTCATTCCGAACAAGAAATTAAGTTGAATTATTTAACCAGTTTATACCTAGAAATATCACAAAAATGCATTTTTATAGTTACCATGGCATTACCATAAAAATAACTACTGTGTATTAATTAGAAAAAATGTTGACGCATTCATTTGTATAATTTTTCGTAGAGTATATTTCCTAACTCTCGTATTTATACATTACTATCATACAAGATAAGAAATTTTGATGTCTTGTAACTCGTAAGTGGTGTAATTGGAACACGTCAGGCAATTTATTTGGCAGCAAAAAGTGTCTTACATACATTAACGTTAACAAATGTATCAGCATAATACAGTATACCCACTAATAATATTAGTCGGTTGAATGAGGTTACACCGCAAAATAAAATTTTACAGCTTTTTGATAATGGGATTGAATAGAATGAATAAATATTACATTGATTAATTGTATAACAGCAATTTAATAAGTAAATTGATACGAGTCGTTGGAAAATGTTGAGCATTGATGGCCAGAGCTGTGTTTGGCAACAATTTCTAGATTAAATTACTTGAGAAACACAGACACTTGGTAGCTTGATGATATTTGAATGCACTTAGATGAGATTCGTTGAACCTTTTCATTTTCCATTGCTATAAGTATATTATAAATAGTAGCCAGGCTCCTTTAGAGCAAATTAGAACAGCTTTGTAGTATACGAGTTGGGTTATTAGATTTCGAGACTGTAAAGACTTTTGTAAGGAAAGAGAAACTGGGCAAACCTCTCATGTTTCCAAGTCGAATTAAGCCACGAGGGATTTAAAAGCTCTACTAATTATTCACCATATAACTATCTGAATTGTAAAGCCAGCACGAACAAGATATAATTTTATATCCGTGTGTTGCACATTCTACATGTACAACTAATACCCAGCACAGAATGATTTACTCAACTCCATTCATTCATGTATTTTATCTCACTGACTATATAATGTTCCAACAACGACGAGTCTGCAGCTTGGGTACTGTATTGAGTGCATTGTAGTCTCTGAACAGAGGGAAGTAAGTACTTGCTACTCGAATTACTAACCAGAAACATAATAATTACACAATTTTCTTCTTTTACTCCGGTTCTAAAATACTTTTGTGACTACAATATCCAATGCCGGATTACAGCTGTATTAAATAGGAAGGGAAATGCATGCAGCAATGAATATTTTATTTCGTTATGGGATTTCTTGATGCTCACGTAATAATATTGACATTTGTTCATTTAATGACTCAAAATCTCAGTGAAGGAAATATTTTTGAGAGCTGTATACACAGAACAGCTCCAGTATTGACTTAATTTTGTACGAAAGAACAAATTTTGTGAAATGAAGCAAATATTTTATATTTACTTTATTTTAAAATGCGTTAGTCTTTTCGGAGAAAGTTTGAATCCATGTGCAATTTAAAGTGTAATTATCATGATCAAACAAAAGCATAGCACGTAGAACTCGTCTTAGAGTTGATGGAGATTTTCTGGCAAGATACCTGTCTCATGTCTCGTAGATTCTCGTTCCAGGCAAACAAAAGTGTAAGTATGTAGGCCAAGTCTATTTGTTAGAGAAAAGAACTTCGTTGTTCCATTATCTAGCAATTAGTAGTTTAAACACGTATCGGCTTATACGGAGAGGCATCTATATTAGCAATTTCTTTGTTTTGAAGAGGAAAGTCAGATTACTAATGAACGAGAATGGAATTAATGTACAAGGCACTGTTTCCTGATGCAAAACCTTTGATGCCCATTATAACTTTATTTAATTAGCAATATTATTGCATTTTAATGTACATACTAATTGGGTTTTAAAAATAACATGCAAATTGAAATCAGTGTTCCTATTGACAGATAATAAAACAGAGCAAGAATTTTCGACAGAGACCCATTAAATTATATATATGTATTTAATAAAAATTGTGCATGTAATTAGGTGTGTTTTAATATTAAAATAAAATAACCTAATAATACAATTTTTTTAAATAGACAATTACAAGTTATTTTTCTATGGATTCTTCTGGGAAGTTTACTTGCTATAATTACAGCAACTTCAGTTGCAGAAGGTGAGTATAATTTTCAAATCAAATCAAATTATCTGCTTGTTAAAATGACAAGTCTGCTTTATCTGCATCTCATAAAAAAATGTCAAGGCTACATAAATGTTTTTTCCATTGATTTCTTATAATTGATTAATGAAAATAGTGATCTTAGGTCTGAGGAATGGCAAATGTCATTGCATGCAGCAGCAACAAGCTCATTGTATATTTAACGTGTTTTTATTAATTATTTTCATATTTGAACTTAATTAACAGAAATTATAAAAATCGTTTTTGTGTAAAATAAGATTTAATTTTCATTTTTGTGAAACTTCAAGAGTAAAACCAATTAGAAAAATCAACAATATCTGAAATTGAAAAAGATTTTAAACAATTCTTTTATGGCATGTATAGTTGAGTTTTATACACAATTGTAACGTTGAATGAACTGATCTTGAGATAGGCAAACAGAAATAAGCGGAGAAGGATAATATTTTTATGTCTATTTTGAACTGAATGTTATGTAAGCAACTGCTATAAATTAATTTCATTATGACAGCAAATTTAATGTATTACATGCACAATAGATATAAAATCATCATCATAAAATTATGATTCGTGCCACCTTTGTGTATTCAAGCATTAAATCATTAAATCATTATATATCATTACATCATTTGTTTACTCTGAATTTTCTATGCTATGTGAAACATTATTCGTAATATTATGTAGAAGATGAGACTGTTTTGTTTATTAAATTGTCATGTGCAGATACCAATTATTGGATGAAGCTGGGCCATGAAGCTGTGGAAGATGCTTTGAAGATCAAACAAAGAGAAGGCATAGCGAAAAATGTGATTTTATTTATTGGAGATGGAATGGGACTTCCTACTATAACAGCGGGACGTATATTTAAAGGACAATTGGAAGGGAGATCGGGTGAAGAAGGATATTTAAGTTTCGAGAAGTTCCACAATGTTGGATTGTTGAAGGTATGTATTACAAAAGTAATTTTTGCTTTCTTCCTTTGCGTCTCTAATTTCACAGATAAGCCACAGAGTTCGTTAGGTTCAATTGTTCGATTAGAATGGAAAAAATGATTACCGACACTAAATCTCCTATTATGTTTCAGAAAAATAGTAAAATAGTCAATATATTCCTCGTTACGTCAATTGTGGCGAAGTACCCATTCATGTGTCATGCACCTGCATTAACAAATTACACTGTACTGAAATGAAGTTTATTTCATCCCACAATACCCTCATTAAGCAAATTACCAACCTATACTCAATAACCCGCTGACTGATGAATTGAATAATGATTAGCTTGTCTGGTTCAAACGGAGAAAATTGCCTTTCACCGAGTAATACAACTAATGTTTACAAATCACTGTTTTTTCATCTTTGCGACAGTAAATTAATCGTAATTGTGACCATCACAAAAGACTGATTTTTTCTTGTCTGAAAAAACATTTTCATATAAATGATTGTTGACTGTGGCGTAATCATTGCATTATTTTTCATGAATTTAACGAAGCAACATAAATGGAACCCCAACAGACAGAACCAAGAAACATTTTAGCTAAATTTCCTATTTCGTTTTCCAGATAATTTCCTCTGAAAGCATTAAATTCATAATATAATATCTATATATTAAGTAATCTTACTATAATTACAAGTAGGTATTATTATAGTAATTTTCGTGAAAAGCAAACACGTCATGAGATTTACTGTTTAGCTGCCTCTACGTTCTACGTCTTACGTACACAATATTTAAGTGCTTTGCGCAATAGCTATGTAGGTACTTATTTATTTTGCATAATATTGCAAGTAAATTTAATTTAGCAGAGCAAGAAAGTGTTTAAGGTAAAAAACGGAAGACTATTTAGTGTCTGTCGAAAGCAGATTAGTAATATTACAAGAGAGAAGCATATAAGCTGATTGAGAATTAGGTCGCTACAGCACTAACATTCTGTTTTCAGAATGTATTGCCAAAGGCATAGTTGCATACGTTGGTTACCTGCTAAAAACAACAAGAGAGGGTTACGGGAGTCTCAAATCTTGGATGAAGTCAACTGCATTGGTCTTAGATTCTACTCTGTGTACAGCTGTATGCACGTTTCATCTGCAAAATTCATTTATGTATAAGACTAGACATTAGAATAATAAAGCCCTGAGAGCACGAACTGTTTTGAGATGAAGATTATGGACATGGAAAATCAAATGGTTAGTTGGTACACACATTAGGCAAGTACCTAAGTATTTGAAGTTTAATATGTAGCTCCTTCTGCATCTCCCAAGATTAGTTTGAAGATTGGTTGTGGTCTCTTGTGTGCAGAGTAACGTAAAGTCTAAGAGTTAAAGCTCGTTCTATAATTTGTTTTTAGACCTGTCCCTCACTCAAAATAGAAAGTCAGAAGTCACTAGGTACTTGCACTCAAGTAATAACGACTTAGGAATTCGTAGAGAATACTGAGGTGAAGAGATATCCAAAAGAATATTCAGATACTATTGCAATATTAGGATGTGAGTTGTAAGACGTAAGACGTAAGTCCCAAAATTAGTATTAACGTCGCTTAGATTATATTCCCAGAAAATTCACCTTTACAAGCGACAAATACCTTATTGAAAATAATCTTCGGTGAAAGCATAGAGCAATAAATATTACCGGCTGAATAAATCTACTACATCGGCTGAATTGAGTTCACCTAGTAATGTATTGCACGAATGTGAATAAGATCTTTAGGTAACTTTTGTGTGTTTGAAAGCATGAATGTGTAGCACATGTTGTACAAGGTTGTACTTAGTGGCGCACTAGTACTAGAGTTGTGAACGGGCACGACTTTTGAGACCCGAACCCAAACAAAAATTACAATCCAACCCATACCGTCCCTAAAAATTTGAAGCTCAAATCCGTCCCAAGCCCATGTAAAATTCAAAAGTATACTCAAAAAAGCAGGTCAATACTGTTGTATATAAAAAAATTATTGTTTCAAATACATCTGTTATAGACTTCTTGAGACTGAGAAGGTCAACAAAAATCAGTTTAGATAGTCTCCTTTTTCTTTTTTTTTCAAAATTTTGCAAATCCCTACCGTTTTTAATCAGGTTTAGTAATTTAGTTTCCCTGGTTTGTTCTAGTATTATTATAAAATATCCGTTTGACCATAGACCCGGAAAATTGAAACCTTAGCCGAACCCTTTTCATTTTTAAA
Source organism: Pogonognathellus longicornis (assembly GCA_034694085.1). Lineage (NCBI taxonomy): Eukaryota > Metazoa > Arthropoda > Collembola > Entomobryomorpha > Tomoceridae > Pogonognathellus > Pogonognathellus longicornis. The sequence goes on from JAQFYB010000905.1 coordinate 10,955, forward strand.
TATTATTTCCGTCCTGTAACCGTGCCATTCCCTAGTCTAACGTCTACCGTGAGGATAATGAAACTATCCTTGCAAAGTATGTTATTCCCAGGGTCGTACTTCCATGTATTATTATTGTCCATATGTATCTACTAGTATTTATAAGCCATTTGACGTATTAGTGTAATAATTTTGTGTCGCACTATACTTTGCAGTGAAACGTAATGTAATAAACTAGGCTTTCATAGTTACATTATCCGGTAGATTTTTAGTGTGTGCTTTATAATTAGATTGTTTTGCACAACTAAATTTTTTATTAGTCTCGTATATACTTTCGTGCATCATCGGTTGCGGTTTCCTACTCTAGTAAGTGAAAAGAATTAACATTTTAAAAATATTTGAGTGGTTTACCATAGCAAAGCGATGTTTTCTTGCCTTGCCAAGACGTGGAGTAATAAAGCCTACTATTAAAGAATGTTGTAGTTGTAGGCATATAATTTTCTCTGGAGCGCAATTGTGTTTGGGAATGAAAGTCGACTTGGTAAAAACTGTCAACTTCATATAAAAACCCATGAGGATAACAGCAAACATTACTTACCGTACTTTCCATCGGGTTCCAGTTCAACTAGCTATGAGTTGAGCATTGGACCATGAATTGGAATAACGTGCCAACAAGATCTATATTGTGGCGGCTAAGGTCCAGGGGAGATAAAAGAGTCAATGAGCTCATAACTGACCTTTCGGTTCAATAGGCCTCACAGTGGATTATTTACTACAATGTATGATTGCAATTTCTTACCACAGCCCATTCTTCAATGACTTTATTATATAGATGCTGTGTCACAATCTGAAATACACTTGCTAAATAATGTGTTCCAGTGATGTAATTAATTAGTAGTCTAATTTGCCCCTATTAATATTGATATCACTACAAAAGATGTTTTCGTGAGGCAGATAAAATGTAATGTTTTCAAGTTTGAATTGTGTACTGTGTAGGTACTTTTCAATGTACTTATCGGAAGGTTTTTATTGTAGTTTTTTATGCATAGGGGTACTTCGATAACTTGATGTAATACTGCAATATATGTAGATATTTCGTTTTAAGTTTCAAAATACAAAATATAATTTTGATGTAAAGCGCAATTAAGAACGTTATTGAAAATTTTGCAATTTTTTGTGACAATTGAACCGTGATGACTATTGAGTGACTTTTAACTATAGTATATCTTGAGCATTAATTAATATAATATTATATGTATCTGTAGTTTGTTGCGGGGAATACACGGAAAGCTACAAAATTCTTATTTGTTTATTTGTAGTTGACTTTTTAATATTTAATACGAATATATGAATTATCATAGTTAATTTAATATTTATCACGTTAAAACAATCATACATAACTGTACATTGCGCTTTGTCTGTTCAGAAAACTACTAAAATATTATTTCTAATAATAAAATGTGGTCTAGGTATAAGTAAAATCTAGATACGAATAAAAATATTTTAAGGCTTTAAAGATTTACTATACGCTGAGCCTTCTCGGTTTAAAATGGCAAGACTGGTGGTCTGCAATGTTTCACTTGTAAACTAAAATTTGAATCAGTCGTTAAATGTTGAAGTCAGCGGAGTGTGTACATTATTACATACACATGATTTTATCCGGTATAATATTCTTTTCTATAGCTAATTCTGCCGAGGTTTCGAACAGTTCTGTAGCCCTACTCTAGTGAGGAGATTGCGTTTGACATTTTTACTTTCTCTGAGCTGTCACTAACTTGTAGTTGATGATGTGGGACTTGGAGAAACAGGAGTTCGGTAAGAAGAAATGGAAAAAATGTAATATGGGTCAAATTGAAATGAATTCCACACAGAGTGCAGCTACCCGCATTATATAAGGAATTCTACAAACAAAAACGCCATCCTACTGTCAAAGTAATTACATTTGAAGGAAAGCAAAATTCATCACAAAACTGCATTCTACGACTATGGCCTCTTTAATATGAGTTTGAATAGAAGACGAGACGTGACATGCAGCACTGTTCTTTGCAGCCTTTGCTTGTGGCTTTACTTTCAATTAGCCTTGTCCTTTCAATTTAATTATCATGTGCATGCACGTTCTGCCCTTTTCCACTTTAAGTTACCTAAAAATAGTTTTTTGTAAAACATGTAATTCCTTTTCTATCAGTGTACCAATATGTAGTGATTCTTATCTAAACTGTGGTTTTTTATTTCTCCAAACATTGGCTATTACTAAATGAAAATGTTAAATGTATCAATTGATGACTAAATCGAGGAATGAAGAAATCTGTAAGTAGCACTTGAAGATTGAAAGGCATACAATGTAGCTACCTATATCCACCTACATAAGTTTTAAAGGGCGAAAAAAGTGTAAAGTGTTTGTAAGTGGGTTATATAAAGCACTACGGCAGCACTGCAATGCACTCCAGCGTTGTAAATGTATGTAAAGACATAAAGATTGGAAAGCAGCCGAGACTAATAAGATCTGACCGTAACAATGCCAAGCTAGACGAGAAAAAAATTGACAAGATGTGGTCTGCTAGCTAAGGAAATACCGCTGGGACTGAAACGGAAAATAGGAAAGAAAATTGAATGTTATTTTAGCTATACGCTGTATGTACTGTATTAGTACTTAGCCAGTACAGCACTTTACGTATACACAAAGATCATTTAGATATAGGTACACAGCTTGGACTTGACTGCGTATAGTGAGAATAGTTGAGTATGGAGACTATAGGGTGTAGGAAAGAGGCTGGAGGATATGGGTAGAGTATAGACGGAGTATTGTGTAGTAGGACACGATGAGAACAAGATTAAGATGATGGGTTGTTGAGCTGAATGGGTTTCTGTGGTATGAGAATTGTGTTGGGATGGTGATTGCCAGTTTTTGCAAGCAAAAGACTGCAAGTCAAAAGGCAAAGGTTTAGTCGGACGCTTTAGTTTGGTAGTAGGAGGCTGTGTGGATGGATATATACATAATATCTGTGTTTCACATGCCACTGGAAATTTAATGCTTAATCTTCTTGGGTATTGCAGACGTACAATGTAGATCGACAAGTGCCTGACTCGGCTGGCACTGCTACGGCTCTATTCACTGGAGTGAAAGGCAACTACTATACTGTCGGCTTAGATGCCACTGTCACATTCAACGTTTGTCGAAAAGACGTCGAACAGAAAGCTCGAGTTTCAAGCATTTTAGATTGGGCCATTCAAGCAGGAAAGTCCACGGGTGAGTTTCACATTTGATTCCTTATGATTGTTCCACGTTTCATGAAGTCACGTCGTATTACTATTTATCATCGCTCTGTGTCTTAACACTTGCCCTTCCTGCTTTCCAAGATAAGATGACCACAGTGCACTCACGTGCTTCACATTCATGTGTATTTTAATTAATGTAAAGTCAGTAATTAAGCTTCACTTTGTTAATATTATTATTACAAATAGTGCTGTGCAAGGACAAAGTCGGAAGATAATGTAGCCACCTATGCATTGTCATATTGAGTCAAGAATTGATTCTTAAGTCTAGGGAAAGTGCTGCTTATAATTTATTATACATGCCTTGTTCATTTATGACTCGTGTCTATAAACGGGGGTGCATTAAAACGTTAATAAAAATAAACAATTTTAAACAGTAGGTATCAACATATGCATAGAAGCTAATAACGTAACAAAAAAGCTAAGCACACATACATGTAAGCATTGAAATTATGACTGTGTTTAGATGAAATCGAAATATGATTAGTAAAACCGGCACAACAGTATAATATATTTAAATTGGAATTACTAATGCAAGGTATAAGCAACGATATACATGCAATATACCTAAAAATGCTCTCAAAACTGATATTATGTGTTCAACGAGCAACGGAATGTATTTATCCTTCTCAACTTCCTTTCCATGCAGTTCGCATAATAATCTTAATGCGTAATACCCCATGTGTAGCTACTGCTTCTATGAGAGGGAATTTAATGCAGTATTATTTGAGAATAGGAAGATTAACGTGACTATAATGTTATAATGATACTGCATGTATAGGTAGCTTTGTATTTACTTATAATGTCTGCTTACAAGTGAAGTCTATCATCTGTGTAAAGAGTTAGAGTGGCTCTTACTCGTGTGCTCTCCACTTTCGTATTCCTCGTCACGTCATCTCACTTCATAAATAATATAAAATGTCTTGTACCCACAGCAGACTGTGACGTACATTTTTCAGTTTCTTCATTCCAGACCGATCTCCCATGTTTTGGCTGGATAGCCATATTATTTGCACACACATTTTATATGGCAATCTTTCATGTTTCGTTTTATAGACGTTGTCTCTAACATTAAATATGATTTTTGCTTTGTTTGTCATTACTTAATGTAAGGTTGAGTTTTACTATAGCCATCCATGTCTTTCATGGCTTGGTTTATTAACACTTTTACTAGGAAAACTATGGTCTTATGCTTAAAAAGTTTTAATGTTGGTTTCAAATATGCTGACTTATTCTGCTGTACTCCACTAATATTTAACTTTTACGGAGAATCAAATATAATAGCTACACTTTTAGTCGTAATGAATTACATTACAAACTCTGTTAAAACTCAAGAAATAAATATTGTTGCACATAAAGGCTTGTATTAGCGGAATTCCGAGTAAAGATTAATCTCATTTTAATCTTATTCTACGTAGGTTCATAGAAATCTGTCAGAATGCTCATTCATACTACTATACTATGACTTGATACACAGAACAAGAGATAGTTTTGTAATATTTAAGAGGAATTTTGACTAACAAAAGGATTGTTCGTGAGAATTCTCTAATAAGGATAGAAATCTCATGAAGTGATCAAGGAATTCTAAACGTCGTGTTTATTGTGTTTCTAGTAATCAACTTAATTAATGAACAATAACCATTTCTGCTTCCTACAAAACAATAACAGTTACATAAAGCACACTAAGAGTCAGATTTCCTGTTGTAAAATAACCATAAGCCCACATACGAGTTGTTCAGAGAATTTAATTGTTTGCTATTGAAATAGTATACGGCAGAATGTAACTGAATGCAATGCTTACAAATGTATAAAGCCAGTACATGAATAAGGCCGAAGGAACTTTCTTCATGACGCTTTTACCGTCATCAAGAAAGTTCCCTTTCAATGGTTGTTTGTGTTCATGTAATTTGAGTAGGTACCTTATACCTACACTACAATCAAACATTTTAACAGGGTATTCTTGAAAAAACACCTTTTTAAAATAAATTCAATATTTAATGTGACTATGAATAAACTATAACTATGATAAATGAAATTACAGCAAACAATCATTCATAAACCTCTGATTGTGGCTATTTTTCTTAACTATTCCAAAAAAATGTGTACACAACTCCAAATGAAATATCCTTATAAAGAAAAGTAACAACATGCACCAATTTCTAGAAATTCTATCACAATCTTTCAAAAGACAAGTATTGTTTATGTAATAAAGTTTGTTTTAATTTTAAACTAGTTAGGTACTTAAACACCTTAGTGTCAAATTCAACAGATCGTGAACTGCCATACGAACAAAAAGTGTAACGTAGTACAACAAATATTAGTAAAAGTTTCCTCACGAGTATAAAGATTCTAATAAAACCTAATATGCTACAATCCATAATCTCTATTATATGTAGTTGTTACAAGTACTTAGCCACAGAAAACTCTGATTCGCCCAGAGGATTTGCTAGAATATCCGACAATCGTTATGCTTAGCTTTTTACTCTATTATATTAAGTAATGAATGATGCTGCTTTGTTTCAGGGATTGTACGAGGTTTACTTATTACAAATTTTTACAAAAGCTTTTAATAATTAAACTGATTGAGAACATTACTGACTGCATTAGAAATTATAATTCTTAACTCTTTACACATCCTTGATTTTACAATATCACGGTTTTGTCGTTTATTCGTGTAATTAATATTCTGAGAACTGAAATGACTGGACGGAGATTTGCCGATTACTAATTGTTAATCACTCTTTAATTATTCCGACCTTCCTTCCATGCGAATATTAAATGAAATGCAAGAGTTGTGGTAGATTATTTTATTTAACGATATACCAACATTGATAGACCTTTTCACTACAGCTATACTAAATGTAAGCAAGGTTTGTTGCAAATTGTTAATTCAAGTTTTAAGTGTGTACTACATTTCTACTTCAAACATTGCAGACTAACAAATGCTTTGATAATGTGCAATGTATACACCTGCAACTTTATTGATTCTTGTCGGAAACTCATTTATACAATAGAATGTACTAGAGTTACGAAAATTCCTATACTTGACTTTAAGTTATATAACAAATCACGAATTTTAAAACGTTCGAATTGTATAAAATAGAGGTTTGAGTGAGATTAATGTTTTATGTCATAATGTTCATTTAATTTGTTTTATTTTACAAGCACTTCGGTATTAATGAAGAGAACTTACTCATCTGAGAATTGAGTATCACACATTATTGCTGTAGTCTTTGTTTCACTTTTTATTATGAGGGTGAAACTTATCTGACAGTGTTTCATAAAAATGTATGTATAAATTAGCTAGAAAACCTTGTTAGGTTGCTATTCAACCTTGGTTGGGGTACTGTCTCCAAACAAGTTCTTTATATGTGAGCAGGTTATAATTTACATTTAGTAACCAATGCAATAATGGGCGAGGAGAAATTAAATTTAAATAGGTCATGCTTGTTTACTATAATGTTCCATGCAGATGCACTCGGAAAATACTGTGGAAGGAGGGAGGCTATAACATCATTAGTTTGTTCTTTGTGTGTGTGTTGTATGGGTTGTGGGATAACAACGTAAAAGTATACAAACGATCCCTCAGGGGATAAATGAGTAGCTACCTACTAGCTAGTCGTCGTTTGTGTGTATAAAGAGTCAAGGTCTTTTGTAAAATGTGTAAAACTGCGCCTCGAAATGTCGGTGAGTTTCCAGAGATCTTATATTCTACTTATAGCAAGTAGTAATACTACTCATGTATTTAAGTATAGAAAATACGCTACATACACAAACACTACACCAAATTTAACTACGTCAATGCCAACACAACACAAGTTTAAATTACATAGGGAAAGATGCTGAGTGCAGTATTGTTGGCGAAAGGAGTGATATGAGTACATAAAACTAAAATGATGAGCTATTGTAATTTTTTCAGGACTTGTGACAACGACGCGGATCACTCATGCAACTCCAGCAGCAGTTTATGCTCACTGCGTTCACCGGGATTGGGAATGTGACAGTATGATTCCAGAAACTGAGAGAGGAAAGGGGTGCAAAGATATTGCTCGACAACTGGTAGAAGAAGAGCCAGGAAGAAGCATCAATGTACTTATTGACATAATATAATAATAGTCTCATCATGTTTTCTCTGTAAATGTTTCATTAGACGACTTTATCAAATGATTGCATTCCAGCCATTTTTTGTGCTACATGTAAAAGTACATAAAACGCTGGCTGTACTAAATCGTTCAATTTCGTCTATTACTATTATTAGCTTTCTACTATGATGTCGACATTGAATGTATGTAGTTGGTTCTTTTGAAGGAAATGGTTTAAGGAACTCAATTTTGTGTGCCAGGTTGTCCTTGGAGGAGGAGAGCAAACACTTCGAGCTACAGTCAACGCAAGCAGCGCTTGCACACGCTCTGATAACAAAGACTTGGTCAACGATTGGATGCGATGGCAAGAGTCCAAAGAAACAAACTATCAATATGTTCGTAATAAACAGGAATTATTAGATGCCGACGAAAATCTTGATCGTCTTTTAGGTACAATTTATTTTCATTTGTAACTAAATCATTTTTTACTTAAGTGACTTGACTATACGGTCCTTCCTAGTAAAGCTTTCCTTTTTTCAAGCAGAATTGCATTTTTATTGATTGGATATGAAGATGTGTGAATATTACGTAGGTGAACAAAAATTTAGTTTTGTGTGTGGGTGGAAGTCGGGCGAAATGTAGACGCCCTTTAAATCCAGTGTTGAACAGAGATGGGTTTACAGTGGATTGTAAGTTTCTTCTAGTATTGACACGTAAAGTGTGTATAAAAAAGCTCTGACTAAACAGACATCAAGTAGAATTCCTGGGAGAATTGTCGAAAAGAGATCTTGCTTTCTTTCTCGAAGTGTCAGTCTGTGGAACATGGCCAATAAAAGGCATATAACAAAATATGGTGATGAGCTATAGTGGACTTACGAAATATAAATGTGAAGCTTACAATGGAGATGAACTGTAATGTTTTTATGACAGACTTCTTGCAAAGTTCAGTGCGATAAAACAAAAGTGTAGCAATGAAATTGTATAGTATTGTTTGTGCAATAGGTTTTTCTCTAGTGCTGTATTTATTGCGAAAAGAATTAGTAACAGTCTCATCTATTGTATAACTAAATCTGACCATTTTTAGTTGATAGTTTCTGCTTCACATAAACTCGTAACTGCAGGTGGGTTGTAAATCATGCTTTTACAAGAATAACGAGCATATAAACTAAGTTATTTATGCCAGTCGTTATAATTTCTGTGATATTTCAAAAGCCAAATGTAAGGTACTATGCTTTTTATCATCCATGACTTCAGAGATAAATATGCTTCAGTTAGATGTATCTGTCGTAAAAGAGTTTCTCAAGTCTGAATTAATGTGATGCCTTCTGTACTCGCAGGTTTGTTTTCTCCCAGTCATCTGCCCTATGATAAAGACAGAGATGACGGGCCCCAGGGGCAACCGAGCCTTGTAGATATGACCGTGAAGGCCATCAAAATGCTTACAAAAAATACCAAAGGCTTTGTTTTAATTGTGAGTTGAAATTTGGTTTTGTCCTTTTTGATTTTATTATCTTGCCTTTCATGCTTTATAGTCTTTGCTATAGATATCTGTGTTCATGTACGTCTATTAGTGATTTGCATCTCTGGAAACAGCACAACTTATACCTACTTTATATACGTACGGAAAATATTAGAAATGCAACATGGACCTAATTGCATTAGTTCTGTACATTGGCTTTGTTTATCCCATCTTCCAGTTTCTAGAAAATGTTGCTCTCCACGATGACGTACATGTTATATAAAAATCTATTCTGCTTAAAATACCAAGAGATAAAACTTTTACTTTGATGTGTTTGTTATAGTTGCAAAAAGCTTGATTCTATTCTATTGTAGAAGTACTTGACAAAATTTGTCCGTTGAATGTGCCCAAGTTTTTGCACGTTGTTGGTTTTTGGTGGGTGATTCTGTAACAAATGACACTTTGAGTAAAATGACATAATGAAAGAGAAAGTAAAATATTGCGAGATGAAAGTATGAATTTAAAAAGATTTTCAGATTTCAATAGTCTGAATATTGAATGAACCGAAAGCAAATTGCCTTTGGTGATATTACTAGAAACACCGTGTACATTATTCATGTATACCTAGTGGAATAATAATATAATATAGAATCCATTACTTTCACTAAAGCTTTTGCCTCCCTTTATTTCTACGCCGTTCAAATCTGCGGAAGTAATGTAAATACAAATACAACATTTGATTTGTGGCTAAACTTCAAACATGAAACCTTCCCTCTGTCCAATAAATCACCAATAATACTCATTCCATTCAGCAAACATCGGGAAATAACTTGCCTGAATATTTCTGGTGGCTCTGACATTATTTCCAGACCTTTGAATTGAAATATGCCTGAACTTCATAAAACCTTAGTTTGTGCATTCACGTGCACGTTGTACCATGAAACTTATTTCATCTAATGATTTATGCACAACTATTAAAAGATTTCTCAAAATGAGTGCCAGTAATTACATTGCCTCTCTCGACCATGCCATGTAAAAAAAAATTATGTATTTCAAGGGAAACAGTAGTTTTATGCCAGAAGCACTTTACATTTTTTGCAACATAGTACTTATTTATCTAACAGGTTGAAGGAGGTCGGATCGATCATGCTCATCACGACAATTATGCCAAAATTGCATTGGAGGAGTTGGTTGAGTTTGACAGAGCCATAGAAAAAGCGTTAAGTATGACGAAAGCAAAGGATACTCTGATTGTTGTGACAGCAGATCATTCTCACTCCATGGGAATGAATGGTTATCCAAAGCGTGGAAATCCAATTGAAGGTATGCACCTACGAACTACTTTATTATAAAGGTTGCCTTTTTGACTCTAGGTATAAAATGACTTTGTTATGGTTCTATGAAGAGCTAGAACTAATTGGAAGGATGCTGAGAAATATCTTGGTTAATATTATCATCTGTAGCCAAGCATCAAAATAATGAACAGGATAATAGAGTCTGTGGAATGTATGTTTAGCTAAAGTACGTTTCGCTCTTTAATCAGGACACAGCGTCCTCTTATAATATGAGTTTGATGTTGTTCGAGTTTTAAAGGTAGATATTATTTTTAGCGTGATGCATTGCGTTGCCTAGCAGTAAGGCAGACAGATCATTACAGTGTTTTTGAGTCTTGACAACCAGACTTAGAGAAAATTGAACTAATGACTAACTGTGTTGTGTTGTCGTAATTTGGCTGTTAGGAGTTGGGGATGTGACACCCGAAGGATTCAGCTACCAAACTCTGTCGTATATAAATGGCCCTGGCTACGACTACCATCGCCTGAACCTTAGTGAGACCCATGCAGCCACTGGATCCGAAAATCATGCCAGTTCAACTCTGAACACATGGCGAAATCTCAACCTGACGACTGAGAATAACGGGAATCGCAATCAGCAGCATTTCGCCGGTTTTTGGATGGATTACGAAACTCACGGAGGAGAGGATGTTCCTGTATACGCCTCAGGTAGCACTTTCCCTACTTCTCCACCAAACACTCCGTTTTTCCACTCAAACCTTTCCTTTTCATCTCCCGTTCTTTTCTCTCTCTCTCTCTCTTTTCTCTCTCTCCTTTTTATGTGCGTCTCTTTTCCCTCTCTCCTTCCTGTCCTGGCCTCTTTTTTCTTGCAGTTGCAATTTCCAAGCATTTGCCCCCTTTCTTACACTCTACTTACATACTATCTTCTTTTCTATTTAATCCTTTGTTGAAAAGCAAGTATTCGATTCGAATTTTGTGTGTCACATTATATCAGGACCGATGGGCCATTTGTTCCACGGTGTTCATGAGCAGACTCATGTTCCCTTCACCATCGCTTACTCTGCCTGTATCGGACCCTACTGGAAAACATGCAGGACGACGACAGAACGAGCCAACGCAGATGTTTCGATAGCTAATCTTAATACACTATCATGGCTCCTCTCATCCACACTTTTTCTCCGCGCCCTCGCATAGCATACCACCAATAACCAACTTTCACCAGCTATCCAAAACTACCAAAAACTCAAAACTCAACTGACTCCTGCAGCCCAACTATCACACAGCACAGCAGTGTCCAAACTTCAGGATCTAATACTTAAATTACTACACGCCTTATTTATATTCCACTACTTATTCTTAGAAAATACTTTCTAGCCCTAAAATGTATATTCCATAATATTACACACTAATATTTCTATGTAACTATACTACAAGTCTACATTACTCTACAGTAGTCGTAGAAGCACAGCTCTCTTTTATGTTTCTAGTCTCCTGTATTATCTGCTCATGCGAAATGAATGACATGTATAATATAGCTATGTAGTGTAGTACATGTATTTTATGTTTCATACAAATATATACCTAACCACCAAGTACACAGTGTAGTGCCACACTATATGTATAGTACGTGTTATGTAAAAAAATCTCAGCATCATCAACTCTAATGTTTCTCCCTTTCTCTCTCTCTCTTTATCTTTAATTCAATTCCCTGCCATTGTGTTTATCTTTATGTTTAACTTATTTCACTCTTGCATGTTTCCCCGCATCCGCTCCTTTGTTACACTACAGTACCTAGAGCTACTGCTACATTCATCATAGTAAGTATACCATATCCAATCTCAGCAGAAATAAATGCACGACCATGTAGTGTGTATGTGTATAGCCATTCGTTTACATCCAACTTTTTTTCCTTTACACTACTCACTCATAACAACGTTCATACTCAGGAGTATAGTTGTAATGCAATCATGCATGTTAAACTGACTTATGTCAATTGAAATTTTGTGACGTAGCTCCTAAGTAACTATATGCGCCTACACTCCAGCCCATTGGAGTGAAGGCGCTACAGAGTATAAGTACAACTTGAATAAAGCCTCATTTATACTAATTTGAAATATACTAAAGATCACTACAAACTTAGTGAAGTAGGTACATTAGTTGTATATCACGTAGCAGAAGAGTATGCATCAAGCATTGTATTGTAATAATAATATGTGATGCTCTCCTTGTGATTACGCATAATGTATTCTTGTGTTGACTTGCTCCTTTATTTATTTATTTATAACCTCAGGTGGAATAAGTACAGCTTTCTTGCCAAGTCTGACTACTACAGCACTGACATTCAAATCCTTCAGCATACAGTGTACACACAGCTTCTCTCCGTCTTTCAAAAAGCTTCTTCTTGTCTTTTCTATGCTATACTGTAGTAGTTGCTTTACACGTAGAAGCTATACAGTAAGTACTTTGCCCAACTTGCTCTAACTATGCTCATGTAATTGAATAGACATTTGACTTTGAAGTGCTGCCTGTATATAAAGGGTGCTATTTCAATGTTTTCTTGCAATTTCTTATAGCACTACAAGCCTTATAGGATATGCACTGCTTTCAGTTGCCCCTGACGTACTACACAAACGGCTCACAAAGTTTTGTGTTTCAATATAGTGCTCTATGTGTGTACAGTATACGTAGCGTACTTTTAGTAGTGTAGAATATGCTATTGTGTTGTAGCAAAGGAAGTGTGAGTACAGTTAGCACGGTTTTTATATGTGTAAAATTTATATGTACATGTGTAATGGTATGAAGGAGAAAATAAAGAAAGCTTGTTTCTTGTACCACCAGCATTCATTGTTTAACCATAAGCACCAGTTTGTACAAGCCCATTTCCTATCTAATGTTCCTTTTTGCATTCGTATGGCTAATATTTATTTAATATCCTCGTTTGTGTACATGTGTTGGTTGCTACATATTACTACATTTGAATTGAGTTCTTTGTCAGTCCATTTTCCTGCATTTATCTATGTAGTGTAGTATTGTGTGAGGGCATGAATGAAAGGAGCCTGCCGTCTGTTTCTTATCGCTGTGTTGTAACCGGCTATTTATTGTATTTGAGAATTGAAGCATATTATTATGCAAGCCTTTGCACCTTTCGGCCGTATGGAAACATTATGGAAGGAAATGATAAAAAGATTGCTTGTGTACAAGTATTAGTATGTGAGAAGTTGAGCTGTCTTATCAGCATTCAGTGGGTGGGATTTAGCCATCGCTCAATCCAACGAATCCAACATTAGCTCAACGCTTAAAATTCTACTGTTGAATACAAGTAGGTGCAATAACTGCTAACTACTATCCAAGATCTATAGCAATTCCTTGATTAGTATTCTGTCCAGCTTTTCATACTTATTCAATGCAGACGTCGTCGTTTTAAGTACACAAACTGTTCACAAAGTCAATAAGGTTGAATTACTCGCGTAGCCTCACAAATTTGTCACTAGTCCTTTATGTTATGTATATCATTTACACAGTTAATTGAAAACAGTTGACCTAACTAATACTCTGTCAGAATCCAATCCAGTCTCTACACCATTACACACAGTAGACGTGAATTCGTGTTCAGTCTGTCGAGTTTTGTCTCATCGAGTGGATAGCATTCATCTGTTTACTTGAAGAGATGCTCAGAGTATACTGAAATATAAAATGTATATGTACTATATACAAACAAAAAGAATAAAATAGGGAGAGAGGCATGGGCACAAGTGTGCCATGCATTAGCTACTACTGGAGTGACGAAAGTTGACACTTTGGTTGGCTCATTTGTTCGTTGAAGTCGGAAAGAATATCGATGATGGCTAAGATACTATTTACATGCGGCAAAACCTTGGTCCCTCTCGTCTTCCGCCTTCGACTGAGGCAGGCAGTTGAGTCTGTTGACTTTGTTTCACGAACAATCAATTTAACGGATATAACTGTGTCAAGACCATTTTCCTTTACGACGGCTGTTGTAATGGCATCAAAGAAGTAGTATGCAACACGGATAAAGAAACGAAAGCCGACGAACTGTGACTCGCTAGTGGCAAAAGTGAATTTCAGTAATACGTAAATGTGGTTTCGTGTGCTTGTTGGCAGTTGGCACAAGGTTTTATCACGTGGTTCCTTGTTTCGCTGCTCTCAGTCACAGGATAATCTATTCTTCCCCTGAATTTCTCCTTTCTCCTTCGTACATTTAAGACCAGCAGGTATATTCCATGTACGTAGTCTGTAGCTCTAACTCTTGATGTGCAAGGAACTCGCATTGACAGATGAAAAGTGGTGGTAGGTTGTTGCAGTTTCCTTAAGAGCATCAGAGAATTGGTACTTGTAGCGTACATTTGTATTGTCTGACGAGTGTTACGTAAAAGCGTAAAAGATGAAAAATAAGAAATAGAGCAAAGTGGACGGGATGGGATGGCAGGCACGCGGAATCCAGGAATAAAGCACTACTAGTATACTCTGACTAAGAGTATAGGAGGATTGAAGTGTGTTTCCCACCTACAACAGACACGAGAGCGTCGTTTAGCGCTAAAAATGTATTACAATATAATAATGATAACGGAAAAGGAATAGTGACATAGAAAAAGATTTTACATGCAAGGGAAAGCCAAGTCCTTTGGCAAATACAATACAAATATATACAAAGAGGCTTTCTATAGCTGGAACACGAAGCCCTGAACACACTCTCATGTTGCTAGTACGGAGTCAGTAGTACGAATGCAATGCAAAGTACAACTGACAAACTTACAGCTCATACACACAACAAGCAACTATGGAATTCTGTCATGTTGTAGTATTTGTATTGCTGCTGGAGCATTATGGATTGTAGACGTCAGAGTCAGACTTGTCAGACAGAGAGAGAGAAAGAGAAAGAGGAGGACGACAGGGATACAACTGGAAGATCCGAACACCAACATCCAACGTGAAACTTGTGTTGCATTCACATTTACTATTATTATATTACTGTATTAGTAGTTCTCTATATACATTCCACATGGCATGGCATGGTACTACAGCACAGTTTCCATATGGAGAGCGTCAACAACGCAACACAAGCTTGACTTAACCCGTAGTATCCATCTCGCATGGAAATGTGCTAGCCCAGGGAATGCAATGCAATGGCAAGCCATTCGACAAACGAACCACATCAATTTATTTATGTACGTTGCAAAGCTTAAATTTTCCCTGTTCTCCAGTTTGTAGCCGTTCTAGTCAAGAAATACCATCAACAATTCCCAGAATAGGACTTTGCAATATTCAAGATTTTGCACGCACTCCCTCATACGTAAAAACCTCGGGAATATAACACGTTTTTAAGGATACATTGAAAACTGACGACATTTATTCTTAAATCCCGAAACGCAAGTGATGCATTGTAACATTTATTGCATTGGCTGTTTTCAGGAGACATATGGACAACACAAATACATACTTAGGTAATAAGAGCATGCTGCTGTGCATATTACAATCATTAAACACTTTCTTGTTGCAAAACTTGGACGTGGCTGCAGATGAGAAACTGGCAATGAAACGTCGTGCCATGTGCAGCTTATTTGTTTCTTGTCCTAACAAATCTTTTGTCGTGGAGATAGCTTTATCATCTCAGTTTCTAGAACCACCTCGGCACATTTATTTCCCTTTCTCCGATCAAATCGAAATGCTATCAAAACGACATGGATTCTTTGTAATGTTCTAACTAGTAACAACCAAGTTGCAGATGACTGCATTAGTCCTCCTAGAAAAATATATGTCTCCCTAATAATTCATTTGGAGGAGTTGTCGAATGAAACTTGTCATATGCCTCGTACGCTTGCTATTACTATCTCCATTCAATTTCTGCAAAAAACTTTTTTCTGCAATCGTTCAACAGTCACCCTTTCAATCAGCCTGTCTGCCACGCACAGCAACGTTCAATTCAAACATACCTCTACACACATACAATTTCCCATCTCTTCAATACATAGTCCAACACTAATTATTTAGCTGTTTCCTGCAAATACTATGTTGCTACATACTGTGAACCATGTCCCAAATGTGAATGAATAATAAAATTACATTTCATCTTCACTTATAAGCCTTCACTTGCTTTCCAGTTGGAATTTTCAACCAATTCACAAAATACATGTAGTTTTCAACGAGCATAATCGCACTAAGTGTGCACAATGTTGATTACGAATTTTCATTTCGTTATTACGTAAAAGCAAAAACCATTTATATTAACGTAACTGTATAAGCTCTGAATCTGCGTCTCTATTTACACTCATGTTTTAAGCGTAACTATTGAATATGGTGAACCATTTTGGAACATTCACCTTAAAAGTAAACAGGCTATGTACAAATAGCTATGTACATACAACACTTGCAGTTTTACGTACGAGTCGAATTTCGTTGCATGGAATGTATACGTGTAGGTAGCAGTTTATACTTGATTACATATTTATAATTTGCTTTGCCCTCTAATGGAGGTCAAGCTGCCACTATATAGTGCAAAATCCTGCTTTCACACACATATACGTATTGTGTTGGTCTAGGTTGATGTCATGATTGTATTATCTTTAAACATTATACCACCATGCACCCTATGTGTTAGTCTCAAACCCTTGCTTTCAAATAGGCATATATATAGAACACACTAAAATTCAATACGACTAAGTACAACACTAAAAACAATGAACATTGTACTGTACATATTCTCTCATTTCCGACAGAACGGCATACAGAATTCGAAGTCATCCTAGCTATGTACAACATGCATGATAAAAAATTCATCTAAATCTAGTTTGTCTATAAATTTGCCTCCGAGAGAAAACACCAAAGCTGAAAATGGCACACTGTAAATTATTTTCAATGAAATTCGAATCAATTCTTTAAGTCGGTTGAGATGGATGCATACAATGTATTTGGAATTGGAATTACTGTTTTAAAATTGAAAACGTGAGGAGGAAGTGCATGAAACGAAGACTTAGGAAATGAAAAGGCAAAGAGGATTTGGCGGGTGTGTGGGAGGAGATTGTGTAGTTTTTGCCAACGATATTAGTAAGGTAAGCACTGCAGTAGTGTGCGATATTGTAGCCATAGTATGGTTCTAGGTATCTGTAATCCGAATATGGAAAAGGTTTTATGCGCTTTGTGCATAAGAAAAGATTTGTGTATATTCAAAATACAACGTTAAGGTATTTGCAGCGCATTCGTATATCTGAGACACATACCTTGTGCTCGCACACTTCTATATACTCGTTACTCTTTTGCTCGCACTCACTCCCTTTGCAGTCGGAGAGGCGTTGTTTCTTATAGGTAGGTACCCGTAAGTGTTTTAGATAAGTAAAGTACCTTGCAGACAGAAATCGAATCAAAGCATAGAAAATGAACGTATAGCCTTCTCTTATGTGAACACACTACATGTATAGCGACATACTACACATGGCACAATACTAACTGATAAAGGAGTTTTAGATGCTGCGGAATACTACCTGTGTGACCTGTGAGCAAGTACCCACATAGATTATAGTACTAGGAAGATTATTCTAATGCAATACTCTGCCAAAAGTTTTGAGGGATCTAACCGGAAAAATAAGAGCCTGCGGAGCATTAAGTAATGCCTAGAAATCTAAGTGCACTGGTATGTAGAATCCAAATATTGAACCGGGGAGAATTCCGGATACAATATCGGCTTCCTCCTGATGAATTTAAATGCAGAAAACAAAATACCCAGTCGATAAAACATGCAAACTCACTGTTGACAGTATACATCATAATATATGCACTACAATATACTATTTGCATCAACAACATTGCAATATATACAGCACATGTTATGCTATGTTGTGAATTACACACAGGACGAAATAAGAAATACGAACCTAAACAGAAACACAAAACGCTAAAGCCCATAAATATATACACGATGCATATAAATATTATCTAGCACCTAGACATAACATGTAGGACACAATACTAAAGGAAATGATGTAGGCTAAAGTGGCGTATTATAAATAGGTACCTATTACCTAATACGTTGTGTATGTATTTATACCTTCTACCTATAAGTGGAAGTGAATGACTCTAAATTCACGTTTTTCTCAGACACGGTCTGGAGTGACTTGACTTGGCTTGTGCTAAACTTTCTTTCTCGTGTGAGTTGTTTGAGTGTAATATGTGAATGTATGTGTGTGCGTTATGTTTTGTCTGTGTAGCGTTGTGTAATACATAAGTGTGTGTCTATCGGCAATGTGCATGTTGCTCCTATACTTTTCATTTCGTCCAGCTTAGCTCACTCACTACTTGCAGTACTCATGTAACCGGTAGTATATAGTACAGTTCTACGAAATAGTAATTTCTCGTCCCTGTTTTAAATGTGAGCAATATAATAAAATAATACAAGGCATGGTACTAGTAATAGCTACCTACTACATAATACGAGAAAGGGTGTTGTAGAATACTAGTGTGTTGTTTACTTTCTACGTACTACTACGCTGTACCCGGTTTCTGTTTCTAATAGCTGTGTACGCCAGTGTTTTTTCCGTTCTACTTTATATTATTATTGTAATGCATAAATAATATTATTTGCCAGGTTTGTTTATGCTTTAAACACGACTCGAGACATTTACTCTTGTGCATAACGTATTACATAGTAAAAGTAAAACTGTTTGAAGGGAATGACCAGCCCTGGACTAGACATTAATATTGACGCGCATGAAAAGGAAATATTCTGACAACAATAACTACAAGACGCATTAAACCAATAAAGCAAGAAATCGGAGTTTATAATATACCTATATATCTTCATAACTTCTTGACGTCCCTCACTGCACACACAAATGCTCAGAGAAAAAATATAAGAATGCATTGGGAATTCATAAATAACGTGAAAGAGTTTTGACATGTGTAGTGTAGTGTGTAATATTAGTTAAAACATTTTTCTAACAGCACCTACATTAGTGCAAATATGTACTAGTGCATATATTGCAGAAGCATAAAAAAATACCCGAATATTGAAATGGTTGACAAAGACTTGTCATGTCAGAACAGAATGGCATTCAAGTCAAGAAAGTGGAGTTGAGTAACTGTGAGAAAGCGGAGAGAATGAGAGAGAAAAAGAGAGTGAAAGAGATGGTTCTCGCAGCTCAGGTGTACATCGTACATAGTTCTATGTCGTAGTGTGTCATGAATGTATGGAGTACAGTATGTAGCTATACATTCCTAGCTAAAGACTGGAGCGACTCACAGTATATTATGGGAGTAGTAGTAGAACATGTTGAAGTTGTTTTCGCATTTGTCGACATCAAATGATAAAGTAGATGTCTTAGAAAGGGCATGACTCTGTTGAATATAATATGATCTTGCATTATATGGTGGTGGTGGTGCGAGGCGTCTCCGACGTCTTTCGTCTTTTTCTTTCTGCCTGGGCCACTGTAGACTTGTTAGGCAACACATAGGCATCAGCGTGGTTACTTACTTTACTTACTTAGTTGGGACTTAAATAGGCACACGCGTACATACATGTATGTCCTGCTCTGAATGTATGCCAAAACTACACAAGGCATTTGCACTAGGATGCGACTGTATTTATACACAAGCACACCGCTCTGAAGTACCTGTGCGAGTATGTCTGTGTGTTTGTGGATGTGTATGCATTTATGTGCTCTACTTGCATGCCATAGTCCTCGTTGTTTGGGTTAGACGACCGCTTGCTCACTTGTCTTTGGCTCAACTCCACTCAACTCAAAGTCACTCGTAGTCAGTTAGCCGTTTAGTTTGTACTTACATTCTTACATACACTTATTTAGGTATTATATTACCCTGTAAAGTCAAGCTTCATCCGCGTGCTGTATTATATGTGTGTTGCTTTCACATAAGTACTAGATAGGTAGCTACGTGGTTAGTGTTCATTCCCTTTATTCAGTTTTCTCTTTAACTTTCGTCTGTTACGGCCACTATACTGCACCAGAGCATTTGTATGTAGTGGTACTGGTGGTGGTAGTGGTACATTGGTGAAAGTGTTGCAAGTACTCAGCGTACGACTACGTACGGGTACTAGGAGCAACTACAACTTCAACTCAACTATGTAGCACTAGCACTAGCCAGGTAGTATTAGTTTCAAAAAAAGAAGTGGTGGTGGTGTGTTTCATGGGATGGCAAGCCATAATACTAGTAGTAGCGGGAGAGTAGAGCTTTAGAGCAAAGTAGAGGGAGAGAGACCATGGCAAGAAATTAGGATACGATTTTATAGGGAGATATGAGGCCTACAGCATTCTCCGAAGTCTACCTCCTATGTACACTCACAATCAGAGTAAAGTCTCCACACTCTCACACACACATACACACACCAAGCAAGCATAAGCAAGTTACTAGTAGTTTGTGTAGCTCTGTGTAGCTTTTAGTAGCTGTGTTCTGGAGGAGACGAGCTCTTTTCCTACGTTGAATGCAAGCCTTGCATGCGCCGGTCATGAAACTAGCAAATGCAATCGAAACTTTTGCGAATCAAGCTTACTACTATGCTTTTAGTATTCGATCACCGCGTTCAAAGTGCACACTGCTATACACGTTCCTTCAACAAACACCAGAACAACCAACCAGCAACACCACCACCGTAGTCTTCTTCTTTTTCCTAAAGTCAAAGTCAAGTCACTGTAAACTAAAATCAAGATCACATCAAGTCAATAGTTCCTGGCTAACACCAGCAACACCGAGACTCGCAGCGACACAAGACCTACGACCAACGAGAAGACGAGAGTCTTATTGTCAATCTTAGCAAAGAGAAACCTTGTAGCCTATAATCTTCATTACATTATTTCTCCTGTACTATAACATACAATGGAGTAAATACAAGTACATAATATACCTTCGACATATAGTACACACATTACAGTATATACAAGCATTACGAGCACGTTTTTATCTTTCGTACGACAAACCATTCATTCATTGTCATTGTGACACTTTGATCAACTTTTGTCTCATCTCTGTTGAATGACACACATAGTACAACATCAAACTGAACAAGGTAACCAAATAAAACCCTTAGACACTACTGTAGTTCTTGCTCACATTGTAAACACGACCAACTACAGAATTTCCAGCAAAAACGTCATTATTGACAAGTCAAGGGCAAATGCTCTCAAGTCTTTTAATATGTCTCCAAACTCACGACTCACACCACTATACACATTACACTGATATAGAAAGAGGAGCAGGAGCAACCAAATGATGGAAAAAACTCAAGTTGCCCTCACAATTCTTCTTCAAGTCTAACTTCACTTCCACATAACATTACGTACTACGACCACCACAACGCCCAGCACAAAACAACCAGCATATTATATACACCAATCTAATACGTGAAGATAATTGGACTTAGTGCCAACTGACTAAATTAATCATCATCTTTGAAAAACGTTTGTGTGTGCCTTCGACAAAACACAGTAAAATAAAACGATATAAATACACACCAACACACACACTACAAACAAACATACAAATACAAAAAGCTAAATTTATATCAATGTACTAAAGAGACACAACAACATCTTCCTATTCAATTTAATTCTCTGCTCAGTTTGTGGTCGTTCATCTGAATCGCTGTTCTATGTACCTCTAGCCACGACTGCTTTTCTTTTATTATTGTATATGAACTTCATATAATATTGTCACTACAAAAATACACAGCTCACTCAACCAGCCAGAAATTACGGCGAGGAAACTGTTCCATGTACATATACACTCCTGAAACAACAACAACAGACATAGTCGCCATACAAGACACAATGCAACAGACGCACAGTGCAAAATTATTGTTGTTGTAGAACGAGGAACTGTATGGAGCTATAATCATTATCTACGACGGCTATAATATATCTGACAGAAACAGCTGAACTGTATGAAACTTAGCTTTTAGCACACACTGTAAATATAGCATCCCCTGTTAATATGCGACTAGAGCAATCCTCCACTATCTCTCTATCTGTATACCGCACGTTAGTTTGTACTGTACGCTGCTGAGCTTAAATGAGCTGAATTATATCTGCCGTGTTCCGAACACAGAATCATTTAGTGTAGTCTCCTTTCCAGCTCCCAGGTCGAATCAAGCCACAAATTGCTTGGATTTGATTGTGTCCCAAATTAGCAGATGCCTTTCTTCCTTTCAGGCTCTTAGCACAACTGACTGAGTATTATAACCTTAACACGATCACTAAAATGACTCTAATTGAACAGAATAACAACTGCAAGTAAAAAAGACGGCTGCTAGTAGTATGCTATCTCTCTTAGCCCCCGGTAGACTCTAGACTTCAACACATTATTTGATTACATGTACCATACTTCATCTATTTCTCTCTCCCTTTTATATATCTGTTTCTCTCTTTGTGACATATCACACGTAATTGTACTACGGCAACCTGTGCAGTGCATTAAGCACTAACAACAGCTCTGTCTGTCTCACTCTACCTTTTCAACACACTCACTCTAGTAAGTGTATGCAGTATTATAAGCATCACCATATATATACATAGGTTGTGGTGAACCAAACAAGCAAGCAAGGTTTGCCCGTACTTACTCACTTACCTTATGTAAGTCAGTCTCTATAGCTTTGTAAGTGCAATTCATGTATAAATTAATATCATTATGCTAATATCATGTAGTCGTACAACTATGAACAAATAATTTATAGTTGTACTAATACACTGTTGTTGTAAAGACATATTATGTCAATATTATATACATAATATTATGAATCTTCTCATGAAGATCTATTTATCAATCAATAAAAAAATATTAGAGAAATGCTACCTTTATTATTATTATTATTATTATACCCGTCTATTAAAACATTCATTGGATGCTTTTCTTGACTTGTCAACAGCACACATGCGTACCTAACATATATTAGAATAGAGAGTTACTACGACATGTTGTACTAACTGTCTATTTTATTTGACTGCGTAGATTAGGTATTGTTGTTGTCTATGACATGGGTGTAAGTATGTGTGCATAATATTCTCTTTCCTTTAGAATAATCAAGTATATTGCCCTTGTTTAAGCTATTAGTAGTAGTAGTAGTAGAGAGGAATTTGAAAGGAATCAGATATAAGTAAATAAAAGGAGTAGGAAAAAACTGGAAGGCATGCAATAAATAATCTAAGTGGTGTAGTACTGACTAGTGTGTTACGGTATACAGAGGAAAAAGTTGGTTGTATTTGTATTTGTTTGAGGATTGTAAAATAGAATGGTGACAGACGAAGGCTCTAAACACGAGTCGTCAACACAAGCGAACATTAACGTCCGTTTGGAATAAAGGAGTGTGGAACTCGGATATTGTATTAACTAAAGCATATTAAACTAGGAAGGAGTACTAACAACTACTAAAGTACAACATAAGTAAACAAAAGAGAGTTTGTAAAGCCAGCAACAAACGAACATTGAAAGTGTAAACTGACTATCGTGCTAGTTGTAGCTGGAGAGTTGGTGTGCTGTTGTGGCTGTTGCTGCTACCACCACACACACGGCTGCTGTCGTTGAGCCACTACTACTGGAGCAAAGCAAACAGACAATAAAATACAAGAATGACATTGTTCAACTAGTATCCCAGCCACATAACAGCCAAGGAAAGTAAACGAAAACGGAGTAAAATAAAATGGAATCAAGTTTTGAGCATCTTGCTTTCAGATTATCAGCCTTGAAACGATAGTCACTTGGCTATTACTCCATTACTCACAATGAGCTCTCAAAGCTAATCGTAAATCGCCAACAACTTCGATAAGGAACACAGAGTGCGAGACAGAAAGAAAGAGCTCACCAGACCAGTCAAACTATCACATTCACAATCAGCCTGTTCCAAAAACCGATTCGAGTAATAATATTGCCGACAATATTACACACAACTACACATAAAGTACTAGAACTATACACTGTATAATTATACATCATCATTTGCTATAACTCGAAATATCAGTACATCATACACACTCTATGTGCCTACTACATAGAAAGTCTATGCAGGACGAAATGAATACACACGTATCCCCGTAGCAAATCTAAAGTATAGAAGTATCTGCATTACACGGAGCAAGCAACTGGAAAAGCATACGCTTCAGGCAACGAAAAAGACTCAAAGAAAGAAGAGAATTTATCTGACACGACGAGCAAACAAACATATCGGGAAACAAATCAGCTTGTGTAGTATCAAGTCGCCTCTCCAACTTTCGTGCAACCGAGATCCGCCTTTGAAAATCTCAGCCAAAAGTCTGAGCAAAACAACGAGAGAAATAGCCGGTGACTACTAAGGATGTACGCTACACACTACTAGAGCACACAAGAACAGATCAGTTCAGAGATCACACACACTACACTCAACACTATCACCATCACCACCTACATATTTACAACTCTCTTTACTTCTACGTTGATTGTTCGCATTTACGACTCTCTTTCACTCTTACTTGAGCGGAGGTCTACAAGTCATACGTGAAGCGTGAGAATCCACAACTACGTACACCAATACTGATAATCCACAACTTCCATCATTACGATTCTCTCCAGTGATAACTATTTCCTCTGAATGACATATTGTGTGTGAAAACTCAAATATTTTAGCAAGGGAGCATTTTACTGCAGTGGCAGCTGTGTCTTGCCATAGACTTGTCCTATACTCTCATCCTATTACACCACGCCGGCAGACCCGTCTACTCAATCTCATCTCAAAACTCGTATTCTTATCACATCACACAATCACACCCAATTTCATCACGCACTCCCACCCAGAACTAATACCCCAAGTGTTAAGTAGCTCCTAAGCTATTTTTACAAATAGCTTTGCAACAAACAAAGACACACACAAACTTATACATACTATCCCTTTATATACAAACAACTAAGTACTTACTACTATGAGACATTAACAAAATTCACACATCGTAACACGAGAAACTAAAGGAAAGAGATACTTTTGTATATCTTGGAACAAACTGGAAAACACAGACACAGAGAGTCTAAGTTGAAATCCAAGTCATCTTCTTTGCTGCCGTCATACTAGAACAACATCAATTGTATATATGTAAGTCTTTGCTAAACCAAAGGAAGCTTTGAATGACTGACTTGAAAGATTCTACTACTTTGGTTGGACTGTGGGATTCTGCAAGGATCAATACCAATGTAAACCTAGCAGGTATGTACACAATGAGAATTCAACTCTATACACATACATATACATTATACCTATGTATGTAGTCTCTATATATTTGTGTGTATTCTAACACACTCTTTACTTACTTTTACTCAAGTACGGATATGTACTCCTAATATACCATTCCACTTACTTTAAGCCAGTTTCATTCTGGCTCTCACTCTTTTCTCTTTCTCTTATTGTTAGTGTGTTATAATAATACCTTTACAGCAACTACTACGACTAGTATCTAGTATCACCTCCACCAAGCCAACAGATACTTGGACCACCGTTACGTTAGTTTCCTGTGTATGATGGCTATAGCGACTACATACAAGTCTAACTACAGCTAACTTTTGCCAAACCAACACATAATACGTAATCTTACATGCATACACTACTAGCACTACTGTATACACATGACATACTAGTTGTATGCACATCTATACATACATGTATCTATGTGTATAGATGTATGTATGTGTAAGTACTAAGACATAGTGTTGTATGTATGTAGAGAAGTAGGTAGTTTGTATTCCCTTATTTTTGAACACGACCAAAGCACTACTACGTATCTGTATGTATTGCTCTGGTCGTCTTTAGCCAACTTTATTCTTGTTCGCCACACTCACACACACACTCTCTAATGTACTAACTCTATGTACTTTTACTCTCGTCTTTTTCTTTCTTTCTTTCTCTCTCTCTCTCTCTCTCTCTCTCTTTCCTACGCTTTCTCTTCTATGGTATCTCTCTTCTCCTTTTCTGCACTGTTTCTCTCTCTCTCTCTCGACTCTGTCTCTCCATTTCTTTCCATTTCTTGCTCACTCTTTCACTCAGTCACTTTACTACTTTAGTTTTCCATGTCTGTGCTTTCTCTGTTTCTCGAGTAGTTTACTCACTCTGACCTTTAGATAGTAGTCTCCATAAAACGCTTGTCTGTCCAGTCCTATTCAATCTATCTATCCATTCTATTCCTGCATTGCAAGAATGAAACTTCATTCCCATCACCCTCCTTTTCCTGTATATTTATACATAGAAATATATACAAGTCTTGTATCACTCCTCCTAGTACTAGTACGACTACACTACAAATGGGACTATGGGTACTCCTAGTACAATACTTGTAGTACTACACGTCTAGTGTCTTCTAACTTATACTTGTGCTAGTAATTGTATCTGTTTTCTACGTGGAATTCTACGACATGTACTATTTGTTATACACTTATAGCATTTCATTCCATTCGCATTCTTTGCCACTTGTTTCCTTTCTCCATTCCATCCTTTCAAGAATTCTGCAATCTGAATTGAAACAAATATAGTGGGGGTATACAAGTGCGGAGAATACATCGCAATACAATAGGAGATTGGAGGGAGTACAATGCGAGGCAATATTACACAATGGGCCTGGGCGTAAGAATCACCAGAGTCTCATAGTCAGGTCGACTAGAACTTATTACACACTTATCTTCACACTACCAATATCATCTGTTGTAATAATAATTCAGAGAAGTCCAATTGGCTTTAGATTCTGCTTTCTATCTATGCTCTTCTGGCATGCCATGTATGGCCTTTGCTTCCTTTCCAAATGTAATGCAATAATGGAGGGCAACGGAACGTAATGTATCTTACTTTTAATCGTGATGCAGTTTGTGTATGTACGCAGTTTCCTATACTCTATCTCTGACACTCAGCATTGGCTCACTTTTCCTATTGCATACAAATATACTACAACTGATCAATTCCCAAGAAATTGTATCTGTGTTTGTAGTTTGTATACGAGGTAGGAAGTGAGGACTATATATAGAGCAGGGCTATGTCCTGCATTTCTTTTATACGCTCTTTACTGAAATTGAATAACATCAATTCCCGTTCCGTTGTACTTACTTTACGTTTAGTGTATGGAAGGAGCAGGAGGAAGAGGAGGAGGAGAGTTCTCCAACCTTTGAGATAGACTTGTAAAATCCACTTGGAATGTTTGCACAATGCTGAGCTAGATTTTTCCAATGTGGTGCAAAGGATTTCAATTCGAGGTGGATTTGTCTGTACTGTCGAGATAGTCAGTCCACTAGATTCCATTTCATAATTCATGGAAATTATCAGAGCATAAAAGTAGTGGTCTGAGTCTGAGAGATATAAGTGCAAGTATTACTCTCTCTCTCACTATATAACCAGGGCGTAAACACTACATGCACACATTTATGTGCATTTTCAGTTTAGGATGAGAAAGTCATGAGTCGAGATATTATTATATTAATGGTTTAAGTAGAAGGAAAGTTGGACAATGTGTCACTGCTCCACTCTCGCTTTATTGGCAAGAACAACATTTTCCTTGTTGGGATTGTAGTTGAACGAATAAATGTGTGGAATGAATGCCGAAGTTTGCGAAATCTCAAATTGGTGGGGCCAGATGTGTCATAGCACTGGCAAGTGTGTATATAGCGTGATTTCTCCATTCTCATTCAAAAAGTCACACTATGTAGGTGGCTGCATGGTGGGAGTCGTATTAGAGATTTGGTGGAAAAAGCATGAAATGTGGATTGGTTTTAGTTTTTGAATCGTCATCTTGAAGCCTGTGGTAGTGGTGTACTTTGTCGATGTTGTAGTAAAAGTCCGCGTGTCCCTTAAAACTAGAAATGTTTTTCAGTCTCAATGACAAGGTGAAACTTGGATTACGTGCTCCGGAATAATTTACAAAAAAATCAATAACAGCTGTCATAGATATAAATATTTAAGCCAGGCAGATGTAAAGTAAGAAAGCAGAAAGTGTAGTTATGTGCAACGCTCTACATTATTATTGTGGATAGTTTTGGAGTGGTTGTGTTGCCGTGCATGTTGCAGTAGGCAGAGCAAGAAATAGCAGCAGCGTTAGATTTTCTTCGGCTCAGCAGAATACAATTACCGTTACGCTTGAGGACTTTCCATTCTCATCTCGAAGAACTCATTCGACGATTCTGACTACAAAACAAACGGCTCAGAAATACTATTCGGCGTAACAACATAACATGTATGGAAGGTAGAAGAATAATGTTCTTAGCCAGCACAAAGCCAAGGAATAAGTGTTCAGACGTTCTTTGCCTTTTTGACAATGCTAACTTCTCTTTGTACTTTGGATATTTTAGTATAAACCTAAAAGGGCTGTCTATCCTATTATTATTATTTTTATTATTATTATTGTACAAAGAAAATCCCACAATGGATACACACGACAACAAAAAACTCCCCCGTACCTTTGGTTGGCGTTTGGTCGGGATGTGTTAACCAAACTATACAATACAATAATGCAGAAGATAATGCTTTCTCGACTTAAATATCTATTACCATTATGAGCATGGCCAGGCCAAATCTACCTGGCTGAAGAGAAAGAAAATGCGTGACAGAGCCATGCTATTATCACGGAATTGTTGAAACTTCTCTTTTACTTGCCTATGAATGTCGTTTGCCGTGTCTGTCGAGTTTATAAATGCTATCCCATTTATAACAGTCTCAGCAGTTGCAATAACAAATGCATTGTAGTCCTCGTAACTACCTTTCCATAAGTAAGTAGGTATAACGAAACTCAAAACATTGACAGTGCACACTATACATTTATGTGTATCCTATGTGTACAGGATTGCCCTAATAAACATGTAGGGCGGAAGCAAACCAATACTTCTACTACTTTCACAAACCCAATGCAAATTCATTACAGTCTAAAATGATTATAGTAAACCTACGTGATATAAAAAATTATTGTCCCACTTTCACTATATGTGCATGTGTGAATGCATTGTAATAATATATCTACACTCGGTCTGGATTTTACATTCAATACAAGTTCTACTAAGCAGCTTCAAACTGAACAGAAAACATAATTATTTAAAAAATCAATATCTGTGTGTTATACAAGGTACTTTCCTGCTTATTAATCTCATATTTCTACTCCAGCAAATAATCTCAACCAAGACTTAATTAAAATTTCCTTTCCAGGATTTTATCATTCATATTCATAGAACTATGATGAATTTACATTTTTGGTAATTTTGCATTCACACTGCTATACCATGCACCACCTTTGATTAAGTATTAGTACAGGGATATACAAAAGAACAATGCTATATGCACGCTAAATTATTATGTATATTTTATACTTAACAAATTTCAAAGCTGTGTTGTAGTTACGTGGTTCTGTCTTTACGGATTTATTTTCATATCAATTTTTCCTTTCATTTTCAAATGAATACAACAGACTGTGTGTAATTTAACTCTTGGTGATTTTCAAAAGAAACATTTGCAAATGCATATCAAAATGTTTACTCGAGGCAGTTTGGAGAAGGGATTATTTGCTAACTAAGTACATAATTTCAGGGTTTCAGATTGGTCTGAGCCTAAAAGGAGCTGCCTATGTTGTGCTGCTCAATTTGGCGATAAAGCTATGATTTTATCGCAATATGTTGGCTTTGCAATACAACCGTTATCCGAGTTGTAAATAATGGCTCTATGAAGTTTTCATGAAGCAATTTTCTCAACATGTAGACAGTATAGAAAACAAACTTTAGCATGGCTATTATGCATTGTACAAACATGTTATGTACTTACTTACTTTCTGTATGTCAAAGAAATTGTACAAGTTTGCAACGTTAAACAAACCAC
>JAQFYB010000906.1:0-40825 GCA_034694085.1 Pogonognathellus longicornis
AAAAGAACATTTACAAGTACAAAATGGTTAGTGTTGGTGTTAGTGTATTTACAATATGTAGTACAGTGTCAGATGTAGAAATTGTTTCTTTGGTAGTGCTTTAGCTTGCTGTATCGTATGGGTAAGGTAAGGTACATACTGTGAGGTTAGAATCTTAAGGTGATTGACAGGAGATTGGTGTGAGAAAGACGAGAGAAAGATTTTAGCTTTGACTTGGAGTTATGGCCAAGTTATTCAACTCAAGTCAGGGATACTGTGATAGGGCGACATGACATGACATGGCAAAGTACGAGTGCCATTTTTTATATCCATCTTAAGCAATAAAGTTCCTTATAATATTATTATTGCTTTGCATGCATAATAAATACTACTTGAAACATTACTCTTTCCAAATTCGATTGGATGAAATATGCAGATGCGAGTCTTAGTAAAGTAAAGATGTACATATACAATGCTCACAACTACAATGTATTCTAATATACGTACGTGCAATATACAAGTACATGTAGTAATATCTGGTGTTGTGGAGGAGCGATTGTTGTCTGTGTGTGGATGGCTGAATGAAGTAAGGCATCTCCTTGGAATATGGCTCGGCTTTCACCAAATTAAGACCATGGCACAGCTTATCATACCTTAACAGTCGACTGTATACAGACAGAATGGTTATAAATACGACTCTAAGTTCCTCATTCACTTACTACGACAAACTTATTAGTTATTACACTGTACTTCTT
Source organism: Pogonognathellus longicornis (assembly GCA_034694085.1). Lineage (NCBI taxonomy): Eukaryota > Metazoa > Arthropoda > Collembola > Entomobryomorpha > Tomoceridae > Pogonognathellus > Pogonognathellus longicornis. The sequence goes on from JAQFYB010000906.1 coordinate 735, forward strand.
ATGGAGTAATCTAATCTAGTGTAAATGCTAATGTAAACTAATATGCGTACTAAAACAAGCAGATCTTTAAGGCATTTAAGAATAAGTAAATAAAAAGTTCCTGTCTCTTTAGATCAATTTCTATTCATTTGTCGCTCCAACTCCAACTTAGTTTTCGTGTACTTATCATATCCTAAGACTGTGAACTGGATGACTGAATAAAACGCAACTTATTACGTATACATCTGTATTACTCTACATTGTATTGATGATACTACAGTATTGTGTTGTGTAGCACGAGTAAAGTAGTAAAGGCAGTGTGGAACATAAAAATGGAAATTAGAAAACTCTTTTTAAAGTATGTAGACCGTAGGTAGTAGGAGTAGGTACATAATAGTAGCAAGTAATATATAATAGAACAGAGTGTGGTGTGTGCCTGGCTGCTTGGTTAAATATTTTTGAGCTGAGCATTGTGTTGTGTAGGCAGTAAGTATAGAAATGAGATTATTATTACATATAAGACGGTGGAAGAGTGTGGTTAGGGATATGTATTGTCTAAGTGTGGGTATGTACCTACCTGTATAAACCATTATAACCTGAGTTGGAATATATAAAGAAGGAATAGGATGCATGACCGTTCATTTCATTTATCCATTTCACATCTCAATTCGTTGCATTATAGATAGACAAAATGTATGTATAGTCGACTCAAGTTGAGTTGTTCAGTCGAAGAGATCATGACTGTAATTTATTTCTATAAAAGGAGACTTCCTTCACCTCAAGGTTTACGTTTACAATAAGTCTCTATCTCGATGTGTGTACGAACTGTTCAGTCGTGGTCTTTCTGAGTCTGCCTAGCTAGTAGCTACTGACACTACTACTACAAATACTACTGTGACTGTGGTCTATGCAGTAGATTGCAATATGGACGGAAAATTTATCCTGTGTATATAATGTCTGCATAGAGTATGGGATGTTTATATTTATTGGACATATCTAAACTACAATGTATCACTCAGGCAAAAAGCTTCATATAAAGATAATACTATTTTTGTGTACGTATCAAAAATTTGTTTGCCTGAGAGTAGATAATTGTACTATGTATTATTGCAATGTGTATAAATATCTACACATAAATATCTAATGCATTTGAAAAAAAGTTGTGAAATGGAAAATGAAGGGGACGGGATGTATAGGTACTATGCAGGTACTATGCACTAAGGTAGGACGGGCAAGGCCGCATTATGGATATGAGACATATAACAAGCAGTTTATTAAGGCATATTGTAGTTTTGCTAACTAATAATTAAAATTGGGTTTGATTTGATAAGATGTTGACATTATTACGTCTCAGTTGAGTACATACATGATAATTTCTATATGTTGGACATGTTTATGCGTTTTGAAAGTCAACTTGTAGGAATTACTGATATTATTAGTCATTTGGCTCGAATGTTGATAAAAACAAGAAAAATTTTCATGTTGTTTATTCGTTTGTTGACTGTGGGATTGCGGTGGTAGTATTATATTAGCTACTGACATGTTGAAGTGCTTCAATTTTTGAGAATATCAAAGTGCTATAATTTATTTTGTGTGTACATACAAAGCTATAGTCGTGAATCGTTGCGTTGTTGAGTTTGAGTGAATGAGAGAGAGAGAGACGAATGTTGAAAAAGTTTCAGCGCTTGGCTTTTGTATCGTTGAGAAAAACAAGAGGCAAATCAAGGGAAAATAAGACGACAAGGGCAAGATTTCCTCGCATTGCGTGATTCGTAAGAACTTCCTCTGACAAAGATTTTCCCGTCAAACGGGCCCGCACGCAACTCTTAAAAATTTTCCCCTCGCTTCTCTGATTTAATTACCAATTTTAATTAGAATGACAACAATGATGTGAAAAATGTCAACTCGTCACGTCGTCCTCAACAGCGATTAATATAAGTTGAAACACACAATCTGCATCCATAGACAGCTTTGAGTTATACCGTGCCAGATAATGGCGGAGTTCTTGGCCTGCGAATATTCGCAGTTGCTTTCATGTTACATACAGGAGGATGCTTTATTCATTAGCCAAGGAGAGGAAAGACACGTCTTAAAACAAATACACACAAAAACTAGATTTTAGTACCATTTTCTTTTCCTTTCTGCTTTTTGCAACTTCGCAAGCGTGCACATTGCATTCCAACTTTTCTGCAGAATGTTCTTTACTTAAGGACATTTAGCATGCAGTAATTAACGTCTGTTTATCCAATTAAATCACAAAGTATTTTAAACCCATTAACTCAATTGCGTTTTCACAGGCCATCCATATAATGTGCCGACGACAGATTGAAGATTGCACATACAAAGTGTACCTGCGGATATTTATTTAATTTACTTCATTGTTTAGGTACTTGTTGGTGTGATGGCGCCTTGGAAAAAATACATGGAATCCGTTAAGACTGTGGCTGTGCTTAATATTATTCTAAGAATATTACACGTGTGTGTATATAAAAGTCTTATGAATATTAATGCGCTTAAAACTGTGAAAAATATTTACGTAATTATGCTCAATGAATTTCATGTTCAAAGCACATAAAATATTTATAGCAAAACTTTATCCTTCAAATTCTTCCTTTTAGAGTCCCATCGTCGCACATGCATGTAAGAAGAGTCACTTTCGTAATTATTTATTTAAATACTAAACACTAAATTCATTAGGAAATGTTCGAGCACCAAACCAAGTTAGTCGTGATTATCACACTCGCAATGTTTTTATGAATTCATTAATGAGAATGAAGATAAAATAAATGTTTGCTTCAAACTTCCAGACTTGTTACTTAGAATAAAATTCACTGGGACAAACCGCACTAACCCTGTTAACCTCTAAAGAGCCATGCAAAATAGTTGTACCAATTAAAACATCATTATTACGTGTCTATATAAGTACACACGTAAATGTCTCATAAAACATTAGGTGAAGCTAAAACTTCAATGTAATAAAAATAAACAAAGGAACCATTACACTGGAAATAATTGTTGAAAACATGCAGAATGATTGTGGAGAAGGGTACATAGCTTGAAGTGTATAAAAGTACACAGACCGACAAATACATGGAAATCGTCTTCAGTCTAGTCTCACGACAAAATTTGCGATTCCGTGTTTTTCTGTGTAGAGTGCATGAATGAGTTAACCACATTACTGCATATTGAAAAGAGATAGCATTTAAAATATTAAAAAATGTGTGAAAAAAGTTAAAATGTGAATAACAAAAGTATTAAAACACGTACGTAATACTATAAAAGTATTAAGTAAAATATGTATCTGTCAACAAATATAATTTAGACAAGGTATTGTAGATTTTTCGAACCACGGTATGTGATTGTAAATAATTTGCATTGTATAAATAATGCAATGCAGGTATTCACTAATGTATTCAAAATTGCGAGACGTATACAAGTAAACCTTGATTAGGAAATTAGTTCCAAAAAATATGAAGCATTCCTACAGACGAATTCAATGTTTTAGAATTATTCAACAGGAACATTCCAACATAGACTATATGGTGAAGTAAATTGATAATAAGATTAGTTCAGTCGTTATTAGCATCTTCAAAGGTGCAATGTAGTAATGAGCATCACAAATGTAATCATAAAAAATATAAGTGTGCATGTATAGGTATTGGAATCATGAATGCAAGACGGATGTTTCGTACGATAGTACACATTAAAAGAAACAAAATGTGGAATGAAAATGGTAAACTGAATGTGATTTACAATCTCTCTCCCCATTCATAAATCACCTGTTTAAGGAACCCTCTGCTGAGACACTTTGTGGCAAGCGATGACAAATTCGTTCCAGATACACTCGATTGAGACTGACCTCATGGGTAAACCAAAAGCTGAGTTGCGTTAAGTCTTCGAGTTAGTCATTCAATTTCAAGTGAACACTTACACACACAAGTACTTTATTAGTTACAAGTGCATGCTTCATGTCTCTATGAATGTACTTATAATTTATACCTGCTCAAAGCACATCCTTTCCCTACATCATTCCCTGATTCGTTACTACCAAACCTCTATTCATACACAACACATAAATACTCCAACACTACTGCACTGCCACTACCATTCCCTCGCAGTGTGAAGTGTGTACTTTTCCTGTGAGTACAATTGTTATTTATACCTGTGTAATACGTCTAAGCTATAAAATGTACTCTTCTATAGAAGTTGTACATAGGTACATACAAATATCACTGCTGTACTTAATGTACTAACGTAGTTGTCTCTGTATGTGTATATTAAGCCTTTTCAAATGCACACGTCAATTAGGCAGAACTGTATTTATACTTGTGGTATAATGCACAGCATAAATTCTATAAACACGCCATTACGTGTCGTAGATGTCTTTAATTTGTATGTACCTACTATGAACTAAAATCATTTCCGATCTAAAATACGCTTTTAGTATCTGTTACTGAAAACTTGATAGATTTTACCAGTGCCTCCTCATATTGGTATTAGTTGGTCATGAAAAATCCTTGATTTTTAATGAGAACGCATGCAGACTCGTACATAACACATGGGATCACTCACAAGGTATTTTGTATGACTAATAGTATATTGTAGTATGCTACTACATTTTAATAGTTGCATGTAATAAATCGTGCAGTCTGATTGACTCTACTAATTGTATGTTAGTTTAAGATTGAATCCATGTTTCCGCCATACGAGTTTCAAAAGAGATAGGGATTACAAGTCCTTGAAAGAAACGAAAGTGACCTACGACATGAAATCAAAAAGTTTACATTATACGTAGTAGCTATCTAGCTTCCCTCCATGTACTTCACTATAACATACCTACCTCTAAAAAGACAACAAAGAAATGTACATAGAAAGTAAACAGCATAATACATACAAATATATAAACAATATAACATGTAGGCACTTCAGTGTGTGGTTGGCATGCAAAAATCTTGGTTTATGTTGAGTATGTAGTAGCTGCAGTAGTCAGGAGTACATAAAGCAAAGGAATGGTTGGTTGGTTGTTTTGGTTGTTGTATGTATATGTGTATGTGTGTGTGCATCGGTCAAGCTCCGTAGAACATGTCTGTCTGTTCATTTCCGATCCTTTGATGCGACGTCTTTGACATCTTCCACCCTACTTTCACTCCGATTATTCACTCGACCGTCTCAACATCATGTCAACCCTCCCAACTCTAATTATTACAATTCCTTAATCCTACGACGACGCAGCCAAAGCGAAAACCAAGACAAATGACTAATCTCTACTTAGATGTGTGTGTGTGTTATTGTTATTATATGTAAGTACTAATAGCACTCACAGAAATCCCAAGTCGTTTGAAACTAACAACGTGAACAAATACACTTTCAATATAATCTAAGTAGTAACTTGTAACAATCTGTTCATCATGCACACACAGAACAACCTGTACCTACATCTCTCTGCTTTTCTTTTTTCCCTCCCACATTTTATGCCAAGCCATGCTTAGCTTGTCTTTACAATATTTCGTTTACAAACACACACTCACACAAATAAATACCAAAGACTTCAGTGACAGTAAAGAAACTTAACTTTTGACTTAATTCATGACTTGACTAAAAGTAAATACATACACATCCATAGCGCACAGATAGCAATACCATTCTACTGGATTCTACCTGTTGGGATTTCTATTATATGTAAGCACATGTATTTATTTTGTATGCATTGAATTTTGCCTTAAGTGTTACGTATGCTATATCTCATTTCTTGAAGTAATCCACAGATATATTTGAACACGTTATAGCTGAATGGGATTGGAATAAAGTAATACACAGATATCTCTATTTTCCATGGAGGCTTACGTAAATATTGTGTATAGAATGATAATATAGTGATTGAGGCTATGGATTTGTGGTTTATGTATTTATTAGACAGTTTTTATGCATAGGTAAGGAGAGAGACCCAAACTGAACTTTTCGATTCATTCATGAACATGATAATATTTATGATAGCTGTGTGTTGTTGACGCTGGTGCTCTCGTGACTTGAGAAACTTTGAATTTAATGTAAACCACCAACTCGACGAATGTAGTCTGGATGTATACTCATAGTAATAATAATACTTTTCGTTTCAGTTTGATGCATGCATATGGAGCAAAAGGAGAAGAAAAGGTGACACTACTGCACCCAACCTGAACCACAATCAAAATTAAAAACAGTTTGCCGTAGATTGCTAATGTACATAAACATTACTTATACTTATACATACACGTATGTATATTATGCTACATACTTAGTCTAGCTATCTGCTTTATTTACAAATGACTTTTATAAGTTTCTAGCCTCCAACACACATGTAATGCTTTGTACATGAATTAGCAGTATTCAGATGAGTATATGTAGTATAGTATAAACATTACACATACATATAGCAAAGAAGCTTTCCCTTATCTGTCGTGTTGTGTAGACGCATTGTTTTGAAGTATAATAATTGTATACCTACATACAAGTACAAATGGGTTTATATTATGAGCTATATCATGCTCTTTGCAGTGCATCAATGAAAAAGACTACAGTAACTCTGGTTTTGATGCCTAGAGCAATTAGGCAAACATACGATTATTATATATAATAAGCATTTAGTGTATTATATGTTGGTAGATTAGAGTCGTATTATTAGTAAGTGACGACTGACGAACATTTGGGTCAGCCCATGCACACGGAGACAATTGCAAGACAAACTTCGCGATGGGAGACAAATTGCTATTTACAACGACACAAGAGAGTGACTGGGTACCACCATGAAGCCTGTGAAATCTGCTTGATACTTTGATCTTGTTAACTCTTACAGGCCTGACGAACCTGTCTCTCTCTGTCTTATGACTCTCAACCTGTACTAAATCTCTATGGCTAAATTAGATTATTTACTAACTGTGGAAATAATTACGAAAATTAGACTACTAATATTTCTGTACTAAATATTTATCTACTGTACACACATTAACTACAAAAGCAACGACACTGACAACAACAACTATAAACTTGTAACTTACTGTTATAAAAGTGAAAAAAGAGATAATAATACATGTGATTTGCATACAAACAAAGGAGTAGATTACCTACGTGGGGTACTCATGTATTGTCTACTACTTATTCTTCTTATCGGTAGTACACTTTATATTACTGCTAATTTGTAAGATAGGTATATTTATACATAGAAAATGCAACTCCCTTCTTTTTATGTAGGAATACCTATACCCAATCTTATTTCTACTACTTTTATACCTACTACAGTATGTAAGTTGTAATATAGAACTACGTAGATGTGCCTGTAGCATGTGGGGTCACTTGATCAAATTCTGACCTTAGGAAGAATTAAACACAGACTCTAAGATTTTTATGAGAACAATGAAATATGGCTTTTATTCGTTTACGGGAGAATGTGTTCTTTAAGTATCAGTAGAAGGATTTCAATTTTCTTGTCAGTCGAAATAATTTTGACATGGCAAAAGTAGTGTAGCATGTCCTGACATGAGTCTCCTCTGAACATAAAAAGGACCACCATAAACTACAAAGATTTCCATGACTGTACATTCAGCATGCTGTAAAAGGAAAAACCTAGAATTTTCTACGCTATGATCTTTGACCAACCAACAAGTTCATTTGTAACAAGTTCATTTGTTTAAATGACAAATGTTTCCCAGATTATAAGTAAGTAGCTAATGTAATTACCTGATTATAATATTTTTAGGCTATACACACAAAATAAATACTATATTTACAAGATGACCATCTTACATATTATTTAATTCACATAGAACCATTGCATTGGGGAAAACCAACATCTTCAATACTATGAATAATTATATTTTACTTTGATGTCACAATTTTGTCCAAGGAATCGATTTGTATCAGAATTACTGGCAGATCTCAAAGCATAGGGCATTTCCGCAGAGCACAGTTACTCAGAATTCGCTTAATTCTTGCCCTGAACACTTTGACTTAACTTGTCACTTGAGTGAAATGCATATACCTGAACAAAAGCATTGTTGAGGATGTAGCATAGCACAGTTGACTTTGAATTTGATTCTTGCACAATACACTACAACGAATTTCTACAATTCAAGTCCAAAGAAATAGAAATATCGTGTTGTAGGTATGTAATCGAACTTGTGAGGAAGTGAGCTCTGCATGAAGTATGTGTAATAATATGACCGTGTACAAATCCGTAGGAGAACCAAAGCAACATATATCTACCTGTATATCTATTATTTTACTTACATACCTCCGGATTCATTCTCTGCAGTATTTCTGTCAACTTAAAATCCAAATGGATGAATTGACGGACAAAATACTCAATGTGTAGCTTAATCCAACATCAAGGAACTCGAAACGCCGTCCTTTGCTCGTTTTAGTTCATTAAGATTATGAAAATAGCCGTCTCGTACTATGTGAGGTGTGAAATTGATAATTAATTGAGCCCCTACCAAAAAAGCTACATCAGCAGCGGCCGGATTTCCATGCTAACGAGTATAGAATCACATCACGCACAACTTCACTCTCCAACAAACCAGAAACCACCCATCTGAATAAACTTGTGCTTATCAAAGGTTTCCTACCACCCTACCCCATGCCTTTACCTCATTACACACATAGTCTCTATACAGCAATTCCTACTTACATCAACTTGTTAATATCCCATTATTGTTTCCATTAGTGTAAATAAGTCTAAGCAAATGTAGCAGTTTGAGGAATCTAACGGAACACTTAAAAATCTGAACACAACTAATCTACATAAAATATACATAAGACGGATAGTATGCAAAGACAATTTACACAATAGTTAAAACCAGTAGTTCGTATACGTATTAAGTGTATACTTATTATTATTGCTAGTGCCCCAAAAGAAGTTAATAATAATAACATGTAGTTTCATGCTGGTGTGTTGTCTGGTTTGGCCCACGACGGAATAAAAATAATGCCATTCCGTGGTAGGAGCAGCAGTGGTAAAAAGAATTGAGCGAATTGCGGCAGAAAAGGATTGCCACGCGGCCTGTGTTGTGTTGTTGGTCGACGAAGCGTAAAGATTGGAATCACTGGAGCGACTAACTAAACTACCTAAACTCTAATTTAAAAATTGCATCGAATTCCACCTGTTGTATTTTCCTTCTTTAGTCCATATTCTCTCTATCTGTCTCTATTCTCGACTATTATGCCTACACAAACACAAAGACAGCTAACTCGGCTAAAGCTTCACTACAGGCTATAACTGTTGTAAATGCTAACTCAGCACTTATGTTTGTGTAGCGCTGATATTGTATGGAAATCTATTGAGTGGCAATCTCTTGTGTTCTCCGTGTCATGCCTCTCTGGTCTTATGGCGAGTTTTATTGGCAACTGCCACAACTACTGCAGATAGCATTGCTGCTCCTAGTAATACAGATAGCAGCTTTTACAATTGCAGCAACAAGCGATACACATGAAACGCACAGCGTTCTAGCTATTTTCTATTAGCTCGGCTCACTAAAAATGTATTTGTGCTCGTCAACTCGTATTTATTATATAACAGGTTGTGTATTTTGTATTGGTATCTCTGCTTTTGTGAAGTAAGTAGGTAGTAAGGTAACTTAAGGAAGGCAGTCAAACATTCATTTTGAATTTATTTTATCTTTATGGGCCAAGTGCAAGTCAATTAAAGAACTAAAGAGGAAAAACGCAGCACCAACTAATGGAAATAGTAAGTATTATACGATCATTTAATTTAAACTCAAATCCACCTGTCTTATTTGTATTTACTTATTCACCCACAGTTCTATGCTACAGAACAAAGTCAAGTCTCTCTCAATGTATCTCTCTCTACAGGAGCTTCGCATAGAAAAATAATGTGTAATTAAGCCACTGAAATGAATATGTAAAATAAAACGCATGTAATTGAAATTAACACATACTCCATAACATACGTCACTTGCCATTAGAAACATTTGTAAGGTAGATACCAATACTAGACACATAACATACATACATACGTGATTATAATGTGTAAGTAGATTTCCCTAATGAAGATATAAACTTGAAAAGATAAGCCTCAGTACCTTACAGACCTAAAGGCTGGATTTAGCCGAACACAAAACTACAAACATGACTTTGAAGGCAAATTCTCTTAATTTAGTGATGCACTTGGCTTACATTTGTCTATGCTTTACCTGAATATTATTTCCGTCTTACCTACCTGTTGCGTATCAATTTACTACTACATACTACATACATCCAACTAAATATCACACTTACAGATACGCTCCTACCTACAGCTATGCATGTTATATTATACTCACTTTCAATTCACGAGCATCACCGTACTAAATTTAATTATGTATACCTACCTAGTTATAATGTATGGTATTTATTGTACAACAATCACAGATACGCTTAATACATAAAATATGCAGATACAGATGCTAAAATTAATGAGCTCATATTTTGGAAGTAATTGCATATACCTACGTAGTAGTTAGGATTTTTGCCAGCTTTGGCTATTTAAGTGGACAATGTGCATGCACAGAATGCACACAGAGTTTTTGATGTTAGTATTTAAGTAGTGACATGAGTTCTGCTTTATGTTAGATTTGAAGAGTGACTGTGTGAGAATGTTGAGGTAAAGTGGACACTGAGGTCAAGTGAATTTACTTGTGTCAGACTCACTCGCTCGTTGGTTGAGAGTGGGAGAGGTCCACAGTCCACGCTGCTGACAAGTCTGGCTGAAGCCGTCAGCCAGCTTTCAGCAACGTTTGCCAGTTTTGTGCTGCTATACTTCACTGCCCAAGCGGTGGACTGACGGTCTGCCTCGTCTGTCGAGCACACCACGACAAACAAAACTCTCCACCAGAGCATTTGCTTCCATAATGTACTGCCACACTAAAATTAGATATCCAAGCCATCATACATGTTATTATAGGGATTACTACCTAAATACATAGCTAATAAGTACGTACGTGTACTAATAGGTAGCAAAGGTTCAGCCTACAGTTTAGAGTTTATACACTGTAGATTAACAGCAAACCATTATTTTGTTCCTATCTCTTGTAAGCAGATTACTTATACTTTTACTAGCTATACTCCTTTATTAGTTGCCTTTCAAGTACTTGCTGCTTATTAATTAATGAATTTTTAACCGTTTCTGTTGCTACTAAATTCTGATGTACTTTCAATGTCAGTATACTTGTATCGCAACAGAATATGTAAAGATAGAGTATAGAGTTTGTAGTGGATTAAGTATAAATGTATGTATATGAGCTACCTACTTACTATGTATCTAGTATCTAGTCATTAAAATCTATAGAGTAAATCTACACGCGTTAGATGAAGTCAAGGGAGTTACCCTGAAAATATTTAGGACAATTTTCAATAACTGGAATGCTTCAAGTAATTCTATAGTAGCTACTATTTTTCTTTGGCACAGAATATAGGAAGGAATCATTCTTTTAAATTAGAATATTTATGCTCTTGTGCAAAATGATCGATTCTTAGATTCTGCTCAGAGGAATCACAAGTTCCGATTGAAACATTAACAGAATTGGAATCAAAATCCATATTTACTTCTATATAATTGCTTGAGACTTTCACAGTTCTCTCACAGCTATTTTTCCCCATAAAGTTGCATTTGGCACACTGTAGTGCTACTTTTGAAAACATGGCAGTCCGGAGTTACACATAATAAATGAGGAATTGTGTCTCTGTGACATTTAAACTTAAAGGTATGTATAATAGAATGAAACTATTTTAATAGGTTGTTATTGTTTATTTGTTAATAGATTCATGTTTCCTGTAATAGAAACTGCTTTACAAAGTTATAAGTAGCTAGTAGTTGCATTGCAAGGGGAATCTGATTTTTGTACGTTAAAGAATGAAATTGCCTGTAGGAAAGGAATATGCGGAAACCTGTTGAGATTAAAAGTGAGCAAGTGTAATTATAAATGGATTGAATGTGCAGCATGTAAAATGTAAACTTGTAACGCTTAGATCTTAGCAGCAGTGCGATAAATAGTACAAGTTTAGATGCTAAGTTAAGGCAATCTTATCGAGAATGTAGGTGCTCAGTTGGCATTAACGTGCATTAGGTAACCTTGGCATGGATTAAAGGAAAAATTGAGTGCACTTACCTAATTAAAACTCAAATCTTAAATACACCCATACATAATAGTAATTTACTGTAATGCCAAGTCTAGCACAGTGTGAATGATCAATATTTAACTCGAATTTCCATCTTGGCAATTATACTTAAATGAACGTGAGATTTTTAGCATGCATGCTTACAGCAACAGGTATACAGAAATTATATGTACTTATATCTGTGTACAAACAATCCCTTGTATTTGTACGATAGTAATAATGTTAAACTTTCAACAGAGAACTTCTAGTAGTAGCTTTTTGTATTATTAAATGCATCAGCAAGGTACTAGTGCATTGCATGCATGCGTATCAACACAACACAAGCTAAGTTTTCTTGAAAGAGTTTTATATCCAAACAATTTGTTTCTCCAAGCTCCTCTCATAGTCTAATGCTCGAGGAACATACCAGTTCTTGAAGCAAAAAGTAATAATAAGAATGCGATTAGATTAATGTATCTGTTTCCTACTGGCAGAAGTACAAAGTGCACATAGCGCAAGGATGCATGTTGAAAAGTCATTAGTATCACTTTCAGCTACTGTTTCAAATAATTCGTAATGAAATAAAGTCCAGAGAAGGGAACACACATGCTAACGTATAAAATAAGTCAAGAGAGTCTACCGGAAACCTTCATTAGTGTCACTGTCGTGACTCGGAGCTCTCCGAGGATTTCATTTCCAGCTTATTTACGACACATTTCATATAAAGCGCAGACAGACGGATACACGGGCTTCTCCAACCATTTTCACTAGAATTTACCTGTGAACAACTCGAGAATCGAACTCGACAAGCCTTACACTGCCAAGACTAAGACTAAGCTGCCAATAAAATAAAATACGCAACTGAATCTGAACAACAAGTCAAGTCAGCATGCAGCAGGAAGAAGTTCAAACATAATATACAAAAGTAGTAACTTACAAAGCAAATGAAATGATGATCACCATACAATAATGTAATGTAAATGTATTACTGTATCTAATACACATAAATATAGTAGTAGTATTAGTAGGAGCTATTTGCCTCTGTTCTATGTTCTCACTCACTTTGGCTAAACATGTGAAGTTGATAAGCTACTTACATACTTCGAGAGTAGGTACAAATATACATGAAACATTGTGTGGATGGTATTGTATTGTATAGCAATCTAACATGTATTAGTGCTACTAGCAGAAAAAGATTAAAGAAGTCTCTGCTTGTGATGTCCTATGAACTTAAAGAAACTAAACCAACACCTTTTTTGTGTATAAAATCCGATGCGATGCAAGATACGAATGATAGTGATAATGTGCTGCTTCGGCTTACTAGAACTTAATGCTAAAACTAACTAACTATCTATGTAGGTACACTACACATAATGCGATGATGCTACATTCTATAAGGTAAACACAGCACAGCACCTTGCCAACATTAGTGTAAAAAAGAAGGAATCTGAATCTGACAGATAGAATCGACGAGACTCGCCTAGGACGCTGATATTAAGTAAGTTAAGAAGAAAAATCAAATCAGGATCTCTCGTTACAATGTTGTAGTAACAAATGCAATGCTAGTAAATTAAAGCGATCTACCACCAACCAACACACCACTATCATACCATGCACTCATCTCACTATGTGTATACAACCAGTGCATTGCAGCGTAGAAAATAAATATGTTTAAGAAAAGCGGAGGAATGAAGTCAGAAAGCAAAGGAGCAGCAATGACTGCTGCATAGCAATGCAATGCTATAATGAAATTTAATGAAACTAAATGAGCTGAGGTGACTTATAACCCGACTTTTGCCTTTCCGTCGGAAGCTTCACTGTTTTCTTTAACGGTTTTTATGTCCGTCTGTCGGTCTTTAATATACTACGACCACTACTTGACTCTCTGCCAGCAGTTTACATTGCACACAACACACTCGTCCAACCAACCAACCTTTTCATCAAAAGCTACCTTTGTATATACATACACTTTACACCACTTCTTGGCTCATACTCACACTCGACTCTCGTATCATATCATGACTATGACCAAGCAATGCAATGCCATGGATGATACGATGATGAGCATGGCAGGCAACTACAGACAACTCCAAGTAAACTCAAGGCTGGACTGGACTATTACCATTACCATCTCCATTACCATTAACATTATTATATTACAGTGCATTACAACGCATTATTTGACGTTTCTGACTCGTTAGTTTAGCACTGATCCTATTCCATGTGTACACAGTTAGGAAATAATAATATGATCTCACCTTATTGCTATATAAATGTACAAAATAGACATACGGGGGTGCTTGGTCCTTTGCAAGCACACCTTAAGCTTCTTTGTGATATACTGAGTTGATTTGTCTGATCTTTTACACATTCAACTTATGCCACCTAGCTATTCTCCTTCCTCCATTTTCTTTCGTTTCAGTTCACACAATGGAAATGAAATGAAATGACCCTTTTTGTCAGCAACAAATACAAACTCACAGTTCAAGCAATAAGTATAAAATACGCTAGAAAAAGTTTTTGTAATAGTTTTAATTCCGCTTTAGTACCAGCACAGGATTTCTTACAGATTCGATATGTAATAAAATGTACCAAGTACCAGTAAGCATACGATAAAATGAAATAAAATGGAACTTCTGTATTCTGTACGGCAATTGCAATAGCAGTATGTACAGAAGAAACAATAACTTAAAACATTAATGCTGGTTTCGTTGTACTGTAGAACGTATAGGCACTTTACGTTCTCCTGTATACAGGTGTGTACATTTAGTTAATTTGCTGTATTTTAATTTGTTGTATAAACGATTGAACCTGCTAGTGTGTGTTTAAGATTTTGGAGACATGTGTGATAGTACGTACATGTTCGGTAGTATACGAACTTTACAGAGCTACAAAAAGTTTACAGTAGTACATAGTGGAGAATTCCGTGTACAAGCAAAGAAGAAGCAAAGAAGTATAGGTTCACGCTAGAGTAACTTCATTCATCAGATATAGGATAGCACACAAGGTATTTGTACTTTAATCAAACCCTTCATTATCCTATCCTACTTAATGGGGGTTAATGATTATTACCCGTAGTCTCAATTAAATCACGTCACATATCTTCAAGTATTTATAAGTTGACTCCGTCCGTGAGATAACTACATGTTTTCATCACGTCTTTCAAGTCCCTTTGCTAACTGTGTAAGTATAGGCTTGTATTACTTATGCTATAGACATGTCATATAGGCATACATATCATAATGTAAGTACAATATCGTCTATACCTATTCAAAGAATACACTACCCAACCCAACATAACACGTATACAACAAGAGTCGTTTATTTACAAACGCTGTATACTTTTATTTCACCTAAGTATTGTGTACATACACCAATAAACGCATCTAGTTTTTCATTTACACTCCTTAAATATAACCATGAAGGTAAATAACGTAGATGTTTAGTTTCTTATAGTTTACAGGAATAGTGCTACATGCTTTTCATAGTGTACAATTACAATATTAGCACAAGCAAGCGAAAGAAGGTAGGTATTTATTTATCTTGACAGTTTAAATGGCGGATTTCTACTGAAGAAGAAAATTGTCGTAAAATAGAAGTAGTCAGGAGTCAAAAAACAATAAAAATATGAATGAATTCTGATGGTAAACATCAAAGATAAATATAGGTAGTCAAATAAACTAATAAAGCAAATTGTAAATGGCGATTGTAGTAGTGTAAAGTAGTTTATGCGGCAGTCGAGACTGCAATAAAGCACGGAGACGCTCTCTCACTGCAAATCTCGGGCATATTTTAATTGTAATTGCATATGCAATAATCCTAAACACATAGACTCCATACTAAATTGCACGTAACAGGATTTTTAATAATTATTGTGTTTATCATGACATAAAACATCGCTATCGTCATAATATTGAAACCACATTGCAATTTCATATGAAAAAACTCTGTAAAACAGCTTTCTCCTTTGAGTCAAACTCAGGTCACAACTGATTTCGTTTCTTTCGTTCAATATTTCGAAGTTTCTCTAAGCATTGACTAATACAAATACAGTCATGTACATTAGAAGACATAAAAACTATATCACTAATTAATATCTAGTAATATCTAGGTACTAAGTAGGTAGGTACATGCTACATGTAGCTGTGTATATTTAGTGTAGCATTGACAGGTTTCTGTATTTAAGTAGGTATGTCTACATGTATCAGGTGTACCTACTTATGCTATGTGTATTAACTAGCTCATGCATATAAAGTTAGAATGTTTATTTCTATTTAGAATATAGAGCAAGGAACTCATTGATCTACAAACTGAAATTGACTGTTTAACTTTAAAGGAATAAAACGTTGAAAAAATTTTATTGATGACTTTTGAGCAGAAAGGGGAAAACTCCCGTCCTTGCTTTGATTATAGACAATGGGAAATTAACGAGACAATTGCCAAAGGATACTTGCTGTGCTATATCAAGGATTACAAAACTCTGTGCGTCTTGTTTCTTACGAATTTGCATGAAAGTGATATCATAGCGACATTTTTCAATATTTTAATGTTCCTCTACTGCAATAATAAAAGTTTAAATGTGATAAAATATGACAAACATGCAGACATTATGATTGAGTGGGCAAATGCATCCCGATATAAAACAGATGTATAGCAAGTCACACGTTATTATTGTCGACACGCTTTAACTGCTTGTTTAAACATACCATTGCACTATGCTATCTCTGCCATTACATTTCTATTGCCATTACTACTGTAATAGGGGTGGTACACATACTAATCTATCTAATAATAAATAAAAAAGGGAAATTTTGATAACCTTTACACACAAAACACTAAATGAAAACAAGACTGGGGATTTCAGCAGATAGGGATTAAAGCATATTATATGAAAAATGATATGTTCAATTGTGTGTGATTTAACCAGTAATCCTAATGACATTAAATGACACAGATAGAAAGAACCATCAAATAAATCAGAAAATACAACACATAGTATCTATGTAACTGTAACAAATGTTCTTTGAGACTTGCCTGCTTTTCCTGCTTAGACAAATTCACCCGGACGCTAAATTCATGTACATAGCAATCTCACTGTGATATCAGTAGCTAACACATAATACCATACAAGAAAATTGCTACGGATGTTCCCAAGCGCATGCTAATGCTAATGAAATGGGGAAATATGCAAAGTATAGTTCAGGCAGTGCGTTTCTTATCACTGCATCCAACAATCCATACGGTGAACCTCATATAAGTACCTTGTTAAAATGTGAACATTCTACAATCTACATACTTGTGAATGTAATGACACACGTGCATCTAAAAAATCATAACTGTTTCATATATTACTATTTCGCTACTAGATACCAGTATTTATCTTCGTCTCCTCTCCACCAACTTAGTTATGTCTTCAACATTCAATACGATAAAAAAGACAATTATTCCTCTCCTAGACTGTCAGCTACCATTTTGTTTACAATAAATGCAATTCAGATAATCTTACTTATGGAAATTATTACTTTTTTCAAGGTTTCCATTTGAAATGATGTCATTTAATCGACTCAAACCATTAACAATGTTTTTATGGCGAAACGCTGGAATTCATATGAAATTGCTAATGCTATTTATTAATGACGACGGTATTTGTGTTAGCAAGTATATCGTACGTAATACAATGATGGTTTAAATGTACCCAGGATTAAAAAGCTTGTCTGAATCTCTCGCTTCATGCGTCTGAGAAAAAATGTCACTCTATTTTGTATTTAACTTATTTATTAACTTAATTATTATTTATCATTATGTAATTATTGACCCCTACTGCTACACCAAGACGAGAAAACTGTCCATCTATTAAAATTGATTCTAGGAATTATCTTTTAACGGGAGGAAATAAAAAAAGGAATAAAAATTACTAACCCAAGAGTTTGCTCAAATCTGCGTTGTGCAAGTCGGGATTTTCATCTGCGAGTCGCTTTCTCTCGATCTTGGCCCATACCATGAAGGCATTCATAGGTCTTCTGATTCTTTGCTCCTTCTTTTGTTTTTCGCTGGGGCCATTAGAGCCATTCATGGTTAAATGATTTCCAGGCATGATGTGTTGTGGGATGTTGAGAGCGTGTGAGTTGTGGTTATGATTGGCTGCTTGCCTCGACCACTCTTCCATTTGGGCCATCGTCGGCCCCGCTCCCGGGTGTTGAGCTTGTTGTTGTGCAAAAATGTGTTGGTGATGCTGATGGTGGAGATGGTACGCTTGCTCCGAATAACTCATATTATTCCCTACGCCGTTACCATTCGGTGTTCCGTTCTGGATAGAGTTTCCTCCTCCATTCCCAGGCACACTGCCTCCACCACCTCCATTCACGGTGTATCCAAACTCACTCTTCACTTCAAAACCTTTATAGTCCTCCATTTCAAAGAGTGACAAACTTTTTCCTCTGAATTTTGATCAAGTCAAGTAATTACTGTTTTGAAACGAAAAGATTGTCCTGATCGGAATGAGACGAGCTCTCCGATTAATTTGTAGATGTATGAGTTTGAATAAGTAATAAGGTAGTCCACCCCGGATATGAAATGAACTGAGTAATTAAATGCTGAGTTTAGTATCGCACATATACACCCGGATACTAGTACACACTTGTTTATAAAATGTCATTTATATATAGCTGTCTAATTGAGAGCACAAAGTCGATGACTCAATATAATCCTACTGTTTATTCCTCAACGTTTATGGCTTCACAAATGATTTTATAGTGTCATGAGCTGCATAAAATAATATCTGTGTTACTGACCACAATAAATGTTCACTCAAACACTTGTGTATACACTCCCAACTATAAAATCTCAAGTCATTTGTGTTCCAGTGCAATATATAAACAGTTCCGGTTCTTCTCTCCCAAAAAGTCTTGCTAATACACAAATGTTTCAATTACACACTTAACACACTGTACTTATGTTACAAAGAGTAAAATGTGCTGGATATGAATGAAAATGAAACTAAAACACACGTTATCCTTCATTTGGTCAAATCCACAGTGTACACAAACAACGGAAATAAATTCAATGTAAAGTTTAGCAAGAGTTTTGCGTGTGGATCCTACAAATCCTCGGACACGACACACTCGAGGGTTGAGTTGAGAAAGAAAGCTGTGCACACACACAGAGAGCAGACGACTATAATTTTTTATCTGGTCGTGTTTTGTTGGTATGGATGATGTTGATGTGGAGTATTGATAGACAGAGAAATGCTTCTTGATTGCAAGGTGGTGGTGGTTGTTGTCTACCTAAGCAATAATATGCAACCCAATGTATATTGTATAGCCACAGTAGTTATAAATACTAAGTTGAAGTTTTGCAGATTCACCAATATCTTTCAATATGATGTTGTGTACGAGCGAGTGACAAACTTAAACTGAGTAACGTTCTTTAGGATTACATGCAACTACTCACACAGAGAACCCTGAGCTCAGCATACCCCATCCATACAGTTTCATTCTACTATTAGGATAATATTGCAGTGCCTTACATTACAAATACATTACATTGCATACATATATACATACGAGGATTTTATCTACCTACTTACTTGCCGTGTCGTCGTCGTCGTACACTCGGGTTGCTTTTGCCTTGCCTTTGTCTGTAATGTAACGTAATGTAATGTAACGTACCTGCTGAGAACAAACGTATACCTAATGCATATCTGTGCACACTACATGCAAAGGTAAGATAGCAATAGTAGTAGTAAACTCTGAGTATGTTTTAGTAGTACTTACATAGTAGTTGAGATAGCATATGTACAGAATACGTACGCGTAGCGTACTTACGGTGCGAGAACCCATGGCAAAGGCAGTTAGTCAAGTAAGCAGCTCTCGCAAAGTATAAATTGTACGTATATAGTGTGTAAGTGTATAAAAGAACGAGCTGGAGCAGCCACAGCTTTAAAGCCAGCAACAAACAACACACACATACAACCAGCTTTACTTACGAACTCTTCGGCATATTATTACAGTCCACAATAACCAAACTCTAACTCTCAAGTTAAAAAAGGATTCATTATACAGATACAACTACCAATACCTGAATGCAAACCAAAGGTGCAATGTAATAGAAAAGTCTACGCTGTCTGACAGTCTCACTCAATCGCATAACACAACAACACAACACAACAGACTCTATGCTCCACTCAGTCAGTCAGTGCAGTCTCTCTTTTTCTACTGTAATGCATCACTCACAATACATGTAACAATAATCAACCCAAAGGATATGTTTATATGAAGAAGAGAGTTACACTCAATAATATGTAGATAGACTTATAGTTAGACTATTATTGTACACGTATTATGGTTTTACATGCTACATGTTATCATTATTACGAATTCTGATGAATACACATTCAATGCTCACCTGCAGCCTCTTTCTTACAGGTAAAAGCTTTTGGCCGAAGCTCGGGGTCTCTCTCGCGTGCCTTGCCGTAGCTCCTATTTCATATATTTAACTCAAACTCTCCAGCTCTTGTATTTATACACACTCTATAACTAACAATAAGTTACTTGAGAAAAGAGAGAGACTTATACTTATACTTATTGTGTTTCGGCCGTCTCAACTCTTGATTGCCTGCAGTAAATCTGTACATCCCGTGCCGTGTCTTTACTTTCCAACGTGTGCAGCTATTTCCAAATTTTAAGCAGCAATAATGCATTAGTAGGATATACTAAATAATAATTTAACTAGCTGTACATAGGCACTTTATTTATATACCTGTGTACACTGCACATGCACTAATATGAATTACAGCTCTTCTCTGGCGGGTAGTAAATTAATGTATACGTCACTCCCGTGTATTTCTTGTGTGCCACATTAAAACGCTTCTGTTTATTGCACTATGTAGTACATGTACAACAAAAGTGCAGTATAACACACTACAATAATATTAAAGAAATACCTTTCAAAGCTAAAACCTTCCATTTCATTTACTGATAATAAAGTGAGCGTGTATCAATTATTTATAGACATGGTTTACATTTATATTGAATGTGTAATCAAAATGTAAGCACGTTAATAATTCTCTCTTTTCTGTGTGTACTTAATACACAAAAGAGTCTTGAATCATTTTAATCGAAGTACCATTATGTGTATGTCAGCTCTTTACAACAACGAAATATGCAGCACAAAACATTTTATCTGGATTTATTAGCATAATGATCGTGTGCCATAGTTGTTGAAATAAAATGGAAACCTTCAGATAGATTTTGTGCTTGATCCATGCAGTAGTCGTGCCAAGTGACTGAAATGACACGACAATCCCACTCCAAGAGTAAGGTTAATACCTGATTACGATGTTTGTTACCATTTTGCTACTGTATGCTTTATCTTACGCTAAATTAGTACTAAATATCAACACTCGACTCATTAACCATATTAACATGTACACTGTAAGTGTTTTAAATAGCACGATACCAAAATGACTACGATGTACTTCGCACATACGTATACCTACTACTATCACATAAATATTTATAGGTGTATAATAATATAGCATGTATAAAGAGAATGTAGTGAGTACACATGGGCTTAAGTGAAGTTAAACGATGTGTACAAATGGCTGTTATATCTATTTACTCTACAAGCAAATCTGATTTAGATAATTGTGGTGTTGTTGGTGGTGCGGGTGAAACTGGGAAGGAACTAATAAATATTATTTGCCCTAGTGGAATTAAAGCTGAGTTCCCGGTACATGGTAGTGATGTTATTATATATGGTAGTACATAAATATATATCTTGCTGATAAGCAAAGTTAGTTTCATTGTATAATCCTGCCACTTGTAAAAACGGCTCCGACACGACGCAACCATGAAAGCTACATACAAGTTTTAGCTTTATCTATTTTCACATTGGGGATTGTATACGGAGATTACATCAGATTGTTTATTGCTGAGATACTTTTATATAATAATGGCATCGCTCTGTGGAATAGACACATAGTCAGTTTTTATGAACACTTTAATGAAGATTGTGTGTACCTTGCGTTGTATGTGTGTTGTGTGTATTTATATATGTACCTCATAGCGTACCTTAAACTACTGTATTCAGTATTGAACTTAGGTATATTTACATATACACAACTCACACACACAAGTAGTGGTTTAGAACTTTAGATTAGGTATGTAGTGTTATGACTGCACACAGGTGAAGTGGGAAAGTACCTAGACAAATGATTGATGTCAAGTAAAACATATTTAGCAGATACGACTAACTTTTACAAGATTATCAGCGTCAAATAATGTACTTTGCCTGTTTGGGACGTATATAACAATGACAGAATGAATAAAATGTTTCTGCTACTATTTAAATAAATAAATGTTTTAATTGAGTGATGTAATGTGTTCAAACTGTACACATTCAGTGCATTTGCTTATACACAAAACACATGATATACAACATGATACACTGATACACAATCTTCACGTAAATGCTTTACTATCAGTTGTCATATTGAACTTTTTTCTTTGCCCTTCTTCAGTCCTGAGGAGTCCGCGTGGACAAAGCATGCTGCATGTGTAATACATACACAGATGTACCATGTACGACGTACATGTACCAATCACTCGACACTGCAGTCGTCATTAGCTATGCAGTTCCTCCTGTTACAATTTCAGTTTTCTCTTTGACGTTTAGCACTTTACTAGAATGACTTTCCATGTATACGTAATGTAACGTAAGCGGAGTATCTACGTACAATAGGATTTTTCCATGACATTTTAATGAGTTTGTACAACTCCTCCTTTTCATGCTTTTCCTTGGCCGACAGTCTGCATGCGGTGGACAATAGATTCTCTTGTGATTTCCTATTGATGTCACTTGTTTACTTTACTCATTCTCGCCCAAGTTGCACTAAATAGTAGCAAATGAAGTCAGGTCAGATTTAAAAGGCAGAAGTTTGAAGCACAATGAACATGAGCAATTATGTGGATAAATTACAATGACTTTCTTCCGACATTACTATAATGTAAAATGCAACCACGAAATCAGCTCATAATATCATGCTAGACTTATCGTTAAAATCTCATGAGCACTTTAACGCATATTGGTTGGCACATTCATAAAAGAGCCTTTTAATGGCACACGAGTACACAAACCAAATCATAATGCATTATTAGATTTTCAGCATAATAGGTAAATATTATGACTATTCCTTTCATTTTATGGAAGCAGATTAGTGTATGGCTGCAATATGCAAAAGTAAAGCGCACAACTATTTGAGCTTAGAATAATAATACCTCCACAGAGTTCGGTATATTATAATAAGAATATACGTGTATGTACGTAACCCATAAAAAAGTGCAATCATTTTTTCCCTTCCTACGTATAAACTTGTCGTATCAGTATTATTAGTACCGCTCACCGACAGAGCGCACATATTTTATAAAGAGTACCTATATCCTTATGCTATACTACAGTTAATGTACTGTACACCCTGATTTTTGGGAGCAGTCTTGATATTTTATTCCTTACTGTTGCTTTTCTTGTACAGAACACGTATACAACTATATACACGTTCTTTGCAATAAAGACGAAGACCGAGTATCAAATTTCACATCTCATAAAGCGTGGTGGCTCGTGTTCGTACTTTACAACGAATCACGCATTTTAGTAAATAAACAAATTTTATTGCTTACTCTGAGTTTCCACCATAACTTGTCTGCCGCAATTTTTGCTATTAAGCTTGTTTGCTGCACTAGTTTATTATTTTTTATTACAGGGCAGGGGATGTAACGCTAAGCTAAGTGTTTTATAGATACCTACATTCGCTTTTCTTTTCCTTGCAATTTAAATATGCAAACCATATGCATAATATGGGTATTCTGTAGAGAACAAGCAAATTAATTTTTATAGTTTTAGTATTCCATAATTACTTATTACTATATTACATACTTAAAAAGTATAATATTATTGTGTGTTTTGCTACGGACAAGCAAACGAATTAAGACTAACGGATCAACCAGTGTTTACCAACTCATTTATTTTTTGTTAAATGTTAAATGTATTTATTGTACAGGACCAGTAGGTCCGAACGTTGCAATAATTTGTATTAATATAGAAAATTCACTACAAAATTTTTGCAGAAGACTATCCTTGCCTGTGAAATTGCAAAAAATAATTCTGGTGCGTTAATGTCGTAAGTATAGGTATAAGCATTTGAAAGGTATAGGTACGCTTATAAGTATTAATGAATAAATCCAAAGTTAAGTCTACACTGTCCTTACAATTATAGAAATGGTCAGAATATTAAACAGTGCTACGTGTATGCCGTATGTATGAGAACCAAGGTTTGTTGGTGAAGTCGTACAAAGGCTTGTTTAAAATTGTTACACACTATTAAGTATTCGAATGATACACAGGATTAAAATCTGTGCATTGAATTTGAATTATACTAATCGTCAAGTCAGAAGAGTCAGGAGAGAGATATTGAGAAGCACGGCAGACAGAGGATCGTCTTGTCTCTATCTAAATCCACAGAAATACACACAACTTATTTACTTTTCTTTAGTGGGAAGATGATACCTACGAACATAAGTTACTTAGACTCACAATACACACAACCATGTGCAAGCTCAAGTACTTATGAATGACTTTATCATTATAACTACGATATTATTTGTACCTTTAGCTTATTCTTAACACATAACATGATATAAGGTATAATGAAAAATGTATTCTTCTAACTCTAAGTACATACATTTAATACATTTTTAGTTAGACAGATTTACTAAAACCCTATTTATATGTATGTATTACGTAAATAGTGTTGAGGAAAATAGTTACAACATTACACACCTATAGTCGATATAATACAGTAGGTATATTTTATAATCGACTCTTCTTAAATAGCTTTTAGATCTTAGAGTACATAGGTAGGTAGGTACTAGGTAGTAAAATCAACTTGTAATAATTCTAAGAGTTTGCAGTAGTATCAGAAGTTTTCTGCTGCTGCATATTTAAATAAGTAGTTGGCTACATACAATTTTTCACGTGAAGTAGGTCAACCGTGCTGGTTGGACTAGAGCTAAAGTTAAGCTGAAATACACTCCTCTCTCTCTCTCTTTCGTCGATGCGATCCGGTCATAACATAATCCGATTTAACATCAGATTTCCACTCTGAGACTTATAAGTCAAGTGAGCGAGTGATAAGTACGCATTACTAACATCTTTGTAGCTCACTTCGTGCTCATTTTGCATTTTATCATGTAACACTGTAATACTGTAATATGATAACCAGCACTTACCAACTTACCTACTGCTGTGCACACTAAATCTCTTTCTTACCATTCATTCCGATCCAACCACGAATCATTATAATTGCTGCGCAGTTTCATTTCTACCTTTCCTATAACATCTACCAATTCCAGGTATTAAAAGACAGCAAATAAGCCGAACATTTC
Organism: Pogonognathellus longicornis; assembly: GCA_034694085.1. NCBI lineage: Eukaryota > Metazoa > Arthropoda > Collembola > Entomobryomorpha > Tomoceridae > Pogonognathellus > Pogonognathellus longicornis. The sequence goes on from JAQFYB010000906.1 coordinate 26,279, forward strand.
AATAATTAGTCCTTAATAATTGTTTTATTATTCTTGTGTATACAGGTAAGCAAATCCCATATATGTTCTGACTTCTGATACTAGTATATGATCTACAGTAAGTAAGCATTAAGTTTTGGAAAAATATTACACACAATAATAAATGACCAATAATATGTACGTATTTTTACTTATTGTCACTAATTAAGTTTTCACATTCACCACAAAAATTTAATGACCGGAAGTAGTCATTAGTTCTATACCAGTACAATACATTAATCTAATTTCCGGGGGTAAAAATTGAAATGGTAAACTTTCAGAAATGCTAGGAGATACTACACTTCTTTGTATGTGAACTAACACATTTTAATTTTTGTCGTATTTTCCAATAAAATCTAGTTGCTAGTAATAATACATGCTTATAAACAGATACATTTTAATTTCAATGTGTTGGTTATATATAATCATAAATGGAAAAGAGAAGAGTGAGTTGTTGTAGAGTTTATAGTAAGACTGTTGTCACTTTGTGCGTCACATAGCTGTAATAAATCACTAATGTAAGCAGAAATATAGGGCAGATCAAGTTTATAAGCTCAAAAAATCAATAATAAGTGTGCATCTGTGTAATTAAATCATTAAACAAGGGTAATAAAGAGGTAAAAGTTAAAAAAGTACAGGATTAAAATGAATGTCATAAAAAATGGAGCTAAAAAGACAACTATTGCTTTAAAATATGTAAATACCGTAAATAAAGGCATTGTTCGTAAATTTTTGTAGTGTTTTTGTTATGTCAAAAATCTGTGAAAATGTAGAACTTGAGAAGCAGTTCTAGGTGATTGACCGTAATATCTTTGATCTACACACTGTAATGTATATAGGTATACAAGAAGGAATAGCAGTTCGCTTACTTTACTCACATTTTACGTTACTTTGAACTTATCAAAATCGGAATTCATGAAAACAGCTCGACTCGACAGTCAACTTGAAAGATAAAAGTATGATTTCTCATCAGTATAGACTATGGTTATACGGAGATAAATAAATAAACATTGCATTTCTTGTCTCGTCTTTCCTACTCATCAGACAAGACACAGTCTATGTCTAGGATACTCGTGTTCATGTTAGGTGCTAAGCTTGCAATGTACACAACTAGTGTAGTAAGGTATGAATGCAATATGCAAGGGATTAATTAATGATTTAGCGTTGAGAATGCATAGTGAACTGTTTTATTTCCGTTAACAACCTCTATCCGAGTCAAAAGAATATATAAATACATTCAGACGAGAATATAGTGTTGACAGGTAGTTGGGAACGGCAATAAAAAACAATTTGTATCTGAAGCACAATTAACTGAAGGAAAAAGTGTTTAAAGTGCCTACTTGTATACACACACACTATTCTAGCATATATTCCATATCTATAGACATTTTTCATGACAAACCACCTACTAGTCACGTTAAGTGGGCACTAGAGCTACTAAATAAGCAAAATAAACGTAAACACACTTAGGTCAATACTTACCAACGTCCATCCATCATCCAACACTTCATATCTAAACAAACATTACAGTTTCTACTTACTTCGAGCGACATAGACTGCCTCTACAATACACACGTGTATTTCTACTTACTAACGCTTAAAGCGTAAAACAGTAGCGGATTTTCTCTGAATATGAAACTAATTTTTATTTATGATCCAGAAATGAGCCAAACTGAACATTACACAGCGTAAAAATTGGGTTTTAATTGTTATTAAAAAGGAAATACGACTGATTAGAATTCCTCTATACTGAGCAAGTACACATAGCAGGTACGCCTACTTTTATATGCATAATAAAATAAGTAATACTTTTAAGTGTAGCTACGCTTTTTACAAACTACTTGCTACACATATTATACACATACAAATAAGTCTATGAGACAACGAACGACGAACGCACTTAATTCTTTTGATTTATTCTAGAATTTTAAATGAGTGGTTTACTTACTTAAGCTGCTATTCTAACTATGTGGATTGTGTATAGTGTGTTTGTTCCATGTCTCTTTGCATTAGGATTTGTACACACTAATACACACACACCTACTTAACATACTGCACTAGAGTCTTTCTAGTTGACGAGTTGACTACTGTTGGTTTGACGTTGTTGTTGTTGCTGGTTGTTGTTGTTAGTAAACTAGAAAGGTTCGTGAGTTGATTAAAAGAAAACCTGTGTGACAAGAAGGGAGACGAGAGTCTGTAAAGGATCTCAACTCAAGCTGAAAAGCGGAGAGGAACGGAAATGAAATGTGTGAAATAAATAAAATATAAAAATTCGTTGGGTGGCTCAGGCAAAGTAAAACAAGTACAGACGGCCGAGAGAGACCGAGAAGAGCGGAAGGCAGGTGAACCGTTATTATAAGTATTTTGTCCGTCTCTCTTTCTTCGATATGTGTTAGTGTAAATATTCTGCTATGTGCCTACCTATGCATACAAATAGCTTGTACTCTGTTTCATACGAGTCACATTACTACTGTATAGATATCATTAGTATCATAGCGCTTGAGTTAGTGAGTATGGTAGGAAAGGGAACGAAAGATGATGATGAGTCTTTACTTTACCGTGGTTTGGCTACTTAACTCTTTCTGCCTTTATATACTTAACTTTATTTTACTTAAGGTCAATTGGGACAAAGCAGAAGACGAAATATTGTGTTCAGCTAGTTTATTACAATTTCCATGGCTCGAGTAGCCAGCTATACTTCTAACTAATACAATATAAACAAACCGTGTTTGCATTTGAGCCAGGTATACTTGTAGTTTGTTTGTGTGTGTGTGGATATTTATTACGGCATGACTGCCAAACGATGTAAACGTTTGGGTTTTAGTTACACTTACAAGAATAAGAACTTCATGCATATACCCTGCCCTGACCATCCATTTCCGTTTGAGACTGCTATTTATTTTTTGTGTATGTTCGTCTATCCTGCACTTGTAGAATGTGTATTTGATGTAATAAACTTCGACCAACTTAGATATATTGGGTATATCATGTATATATCAACACGCAAGAATTTATCATAATAAAACCTATGTAGTATCTTTAAGTATACGTAGTATCATATCATGAGTAAGTAAAAGAATTACATCTAGAAGTTGTGCAGCTAGAAGAGATTGTGGATATTGTGGAAATATGTAGAGGTGTATGGAGTATGTAGTTGAAGTAGATTTAAACACATCCGAGTTTCTGGTAAAAGGACACCCCTGTACATATATTAGTGTCTTGCAGGTGAAATTCTTGACTTGGTATTATTTCGGGGAGACCTGAATGTATATTTGTATAGCAGCTCTTTATAATATACTACGACTCCTACTGCTTGGGAGTAGTACATAGGAACTCAAGCTGCAAATTCAATAATGGGGTAGATGTAGATTCTGTCGATGCAACACCCGAGAATTAGCATTTTCCCACACCTGCAATCCTTCCATCCCGACCACCTTCCTGTTCATCCAGAAACTCAGGTGTTTTTCTAATCAGCTCAAACTGAAGCGAAATAATAAGTAACACAGCTCCTAACTCTTTAACCGATACTGACAATGTTCGTCCGTAATGGACTAGCGATGCGGCAGCGATACGACGCTTTTGCCCTATACCTTGCTACAAATACACAAGTATTCGTCCTCAGTGAGGATGCTAGCTAACAATAAGCAACTAAAGTAAATTTCAGCGTATTAACGATCAGATAATGGAAGAAGTATTAAGTAGTAGGTAGCACTGTTGTAAATGTAATGGCAGCGTGAAATAAACACGTACTAAATAGTATCGTAAATATTACGTGGTGTTGATAGGAAATGAATAAACCAGTATTGGTTGAAATATACAGCTATTGTACTGCAACTGCCGACTGCAAGCAACCTATGCGACTAAATAAGTTATATGCTCATAAATGTACAGAATAAATGTCTACAGTGTACTTATATTATCCTGGCTATTGTACATTACTAATAACTATGTAATGTAGTATGTAGTATGGGATGGGATGGATCAGTTCGGTATAATGTATACATATTAGCATTAGCAACATTAGAATTATTATGAAGAATTATTTATTTATATATATACACAGTGTATACAGTATTTGAATATGAAATGCATGGACGATGATACATATGACAAAGACAGTCTCATTACACTGCATATATTGCCTCATCAATATGCATCGTAAAGGCAGACACACACACAACATAACAAAACATACACCACAACAACTACAATCTAAGTATGTAAGGATGGGGTAGCTGAATGCGTATGTAATACTCCACAATAGTAGAAACATCCCTGGGAACACATTTTATTTACGGTAGAGTCTTTGTGTATGCATATTCTACTAAGCTGGCTGCTACCATGTACTTGCTAAGTTGCCTTTGGTTTGTTTGGTTGACTCTGACTCTGGCTGGCTGCAAATACCTAACTGGGAAACTAAGAGAGGTTTTGTGGACGTGACACAGACACACAACTGCAAAACACGAATGATCCATCTTGATATCCGGAGTTTAACTCGGCTGGGCACGGACACGTTTCTTCTTTGGAGACTTGTTGACTACTATCTGCTTACAAGCTTCAATAGTTTAATGTATAATGTGTATAATGTGCCAATGTAGTTATGGACTATGGTATGTGGTTGAGAAGTTGAATTATATGGTACAGGCAATATTATAATGTCCACCTGCATAATTATTGCAACTTGCGAACATCGGATCCAAGTGTATGGTAGGTATACACAACACAACCCGACGCACACAATTCTTTTTTCCGTTATTAACAATCTAGCGTTATGTCTGTAATAGAACTAATGACTTTTGCCACTCAACATCGTCCATCGCTAATTAACTGCGTGTTTCTGAGAGGTTTGTGGTTAGAGAAATGCACATAGAAAGAAAATTGAGCCATGCATACAGATTATTTCAATTGCGTTTATGTTCGATGGGAGCATGAAGCACGATTACAAGAGCTAATAAAACTACTCAGCTTGCTTTGTTTCATGTTCTTCGTAACGATTTTAGGAAATACAAATCTTCCTTGTGCAATTGCAACTTATTGCCGATCCACGATGGAAACATGCAAATAATCAACTTTTTTTTCAGTAAAAAGGATGTGTAGTATAATCCGAAATAACAATCTGCTGTTATATAAAAGTAATTTCAATTTTTAATTTAAAGTGATGGTACGCGTTAGAAAAATCATCATGTCTAACTACAATCTACCTGTACACAACGATCTAATAATTACTTATTCTCCTCTGCTATTAGCTTCTTCCGATTTCAGTTTTAGTGTGTTTTATAGTGTCGAGTACAACACTACTCCTACAACAACGCTTCAGAGAAAACTACATTACAAGTTTACCTACTTAGTATGTAGTATGTAACTAATCATCGTAATAATGTAAACATAATATCAAATGAATACCATACCCTAGAAATTCAACTGCCAGCTTGTTATTTTTATATTTGTGTATCAAACGCACTCATGCAAATATTCCAAAGCTTTCATTTACATACTACTGTTGGAAATGAACAAGACTGAAGCATCTGCTGAAATATTTTATATATAACAAATGTCCGTACTACTTGTTTGTTCTGCAGTCATGTCATGTCATGAGAAAAGTCTGCAGTTTCTGATTTGATTACCGAAACGCAACATCCATAATGAAATCACAACGTTGTTCGTATATGTCGTTCGTTCCTCGTAGTATTTATGAGTTGAGCTTCAGGTAGTTTTACCGAAAAAATGTTCCTGTCTGCACACAACGACACAACACAAGCAACTCTTCACAAAATGTGCACTGGCTTCTGTCCAATGTGCAGTTCTCCAGAGTCGTTGCTGTATTTATCGTGTCCGTGTGTCATACGCCTATCTAGACACTTTACTTTACTCCCTTGCTAATAAAATGAATCCATTTGTCTTATTTGACATGAATCATTAATTACTTGATACAAAACTAGTAGCTTATCAAATATACAGCCTGCTACTCTTCTTCAAGTGATAATGGTTATTTAAGTTTGCTGTACTCATTGGGTTACACAGCTCACTGCATTTATGTAAGGCAATAAACCCGACCGCAGTTACACACAAGTCGCACTCACACAGATATCTCGTATAATTAATGACATAGGGATAATAATCAAGCTACCTATATTTATTATACCCTCATCCTAGCTACAACTAAAGAAAAATGCATAGAAGCTTAAAAAGCCATGTATGTAAAGTGACTCTTCGTAGTATGTAAAAGTACCTACCTATAATTACAAAAAGTGTGTATGTACAAGTAAGCATAGCCATATTATACAGTATAATGTAGTAGCAGTATCACAATCGTTGAGCTTTTTGACCAAAAAACAAGTCTAGGTTGTGTGTGTAACTGAAATATCTTGTTTGCTACCGACTCGCTTCATATTCATTATAAGTACTTATTAGATTTATGTTGTTAATGTACTCAGAATGAGATTAGCGACTCATCACAACTACTGCGGCGAAATGACACACATTACCACAATACTTATCACTAGTAGGATAAACTCCTGAGTTGATTTATAAGATTCAATACGTAATCTCGAACGAACTTTCTGTGCAGAGCAGACCTCAGTCAGCGCTTGGACAAATCTAGAATACAGATACTAAATAAAACAAGCTCTTTAATCCGTCTAATAGGATACGATGTAGTTCTTCAAATTCTTCACCTTTCATTACTCAGCTACCAATATCTTGCTATAGTTAAAGTTGTTACTGAAGTGTTAGTGCATGTATGTAGCATAACTTGGTTTTAGAATCAAACGGGTTCACATCTCACACAGAGCATCCATAATCTGGTTTTTAAAAGGTCTTTGCATGGTGTTGTTAGGATTTTTACGAGTTTTTAGGAAGCTTGTAAATTAATACAAGAATGCCGAAAATCCCTGTGTTTAGGTAGCAAGTATTTTAATTAAAACTCATATACCGGCTACTGTTACTTTTACTACTTGCTATTACAAAGTATAACAACAGCATTTTACGTAAATATGCACGTACTTGTACATCCAATGAAAATATACCCTCTTGCTGTGAAACCTAAGTTGGGTTTTTATGTCTCAAGTGTGACAGGTGATACTGATGTGTATCGCTTCAACTGTTTTCAGATAATAACAGCCCTAATGACTTTTATTTGCCAATAAATAAATACTTTGAGTGAACAAAGTAACCTATTACTCGCATTTACACGAAACTAAATCCAAAAATTCATAAGGAATTCTTATGCATGAGTACGAACCATCAGCTAATGAATTTATCAGTAAATAATGAGGCAAAAGCAACTTACAAACAATACGTGGATCTACATAGCATTATCTCTAGTAGGTACTTAACTCAAATATTTGCATTAATATTTGATAATGAATTTTAATTTTTTATCTGTGTTTATACCACCTTGAATCTTCACATTATACCTACACATTATGCTTTATACATTACATTACATTATCAGATGAATTTATTTACAGCCCTTTGTATACGTATTTTTATTCAACACTAACAAACAAAGAAGCAGACTGAATCTGTAAATGGATTAAAAAGAGTACTGGAATATAATTTCTTTTCCAGCAGGTAAACCTTTGGTTGAAGACAGAGAGGAAGGAGGGTGACTTGACTTGAGGAGTTGAGTGTGTATCAGAACTAACAATAAGAATCTTCAGGGAAGGTATATTATTATTACATCTATTAAGAGTATATTACGGGTCGGTTGGATAGAAGTCTTAAAGAGATGACGAGATGAATGAAATGAATGACGGCTTTGGCGGCTAATTGGCTATTGATTCATTGAGCAATGTTGAATAGAGGAGTAATCAGAATCAAAAAGGGAGCAATTAAGGATTAATTGATAGCCTGACTTGACTGAAATACCGAAAGGGATTAAAACTCATGTTAGGACATGTATTTCTATACACGGTGTATCCAATTCTAATTCCTCTATGCATATGGTTTAAAATCTAATACTGATATCAAGGTACATGGAACATTAAACAGAATAATGCTGAGACTGTCTGTAGCACAAACAAACTATATATACATAAGAGTGTATAAAACTCTTTACTGTATTGCTTAAGCTGTGGATTAGTCTCCCAGGCTCAATTCTATGTGACTTATACATATAAATGCTTGAATCTGCAGGTAATTGTGTGTGTGTGTTGTAACGTTATTTCATGCTAAGGGATAGATGAGACATATGGAAAAGTGTGTTAAAGAAAAGGAAGACGAATAGTAATGGTTAACTAAGAATAGCTTTTGGGATCTGTGTGTTGTTGTGTGTGTTGTGTTGTTCATGTCTGCGTGTAGGACAGACAGAATGGAACATGAGATGTATTATAATGCTATTTTACATACACAAGACGGATTATAGCTGCGAGGGAGATAAGTGTACATGTTTTCTCAAGTCTAATGATAAAATGAATGTGTAATGTAATGTAACGTAATGTAAGTACTTAATATTACCAAGGTATTTTATTATACCTTATCGAATACTTAATGTATTAGTGCTGAAGTGCAGTGTTATAATGTGACTATAAAACTTATTGTGGATGATATTATTATAAGTAGTAATGAAATTTGTTTACAGGTACCTGTGTGTGTGTATGTTCATACTTAGACATGCATTATAGCTATATGAGAACTGATGCATGTGTTAAGTTGGTTATTGTTGCATGGTAGTAGTAGTGTGGTAGTTGTGGTAGTGAGGTTGAAAAGAAATGATCAGATCAGCGAGTTGTTGTGTTGGAGGAGAGAAAGATTTTCTTGTTAAGTGCTTGGTATTATTGAGTATGTGTGTGTGTAATGTTTGGCTGTGTTGGAGGTGAGGACTGGCCACCAGCGGATGTGAAGATCCTATCGGTTGTACATTGTACATCTTCTTGTAATGGAACCTACGTGTCTCTCCTCACCCCATGAATTATGACCAGCAAACGACCAACTCATCGGTATTCCACCTGCTCTTCCACTTTAATACACACAAATACCCACCTCAAAATTATTCCTCATCCAGTCAAGTCCTTCTTCCGTATTTTATCATTCAGCAAGCCACAAGCCAATTCACGGTTTCCCTTCGTCATCCTAAACCATCACATCAGTCAAGCTATACACTTTATATATTTCTGTATAGGTAGATGGATATTTTATTTATGTATGTATATTTTTTGGAGTTCATTATAAGTAGTATGTATCGTGGCAATCCCTTGTGGTTGTGTTACACTGTGTGTAAGATGATCTAACATTAGTGAATGTTAAGTGCATCGATATTCATGTGACGGGATATTAAAAATAATTTCGGTTGTACTTGTAGAAGTTGTAGCTAGTGGAGTGAGTGAGTGGTATAAACAAATTAATATTATAAACGTAGAGCGATAGGCCAAGCAACTCATTCATTTATTCAAATACAGCCATGGCAAGTTAAGTTAGCTATCTATTCATTACATGCATATTTATATCTAGCAGCAGATGTAGTCTGCAACAGCTTCGTAAGATGTAAATATGGCATGATTATTTATTTTAATTTTGGTCTTCTTTATATTAGACATTAGAGGAAGGTAGGTAGGATATTGTGCATTTATATTCTAATCCACACTCGATTCTCATGACATAGAAATATCCTTTTTCCATACATGTACGAGTACCCAACATGAACTCAGTGTCTCTTCGTGTAATACACTCATCAAACTTTTAGTTGATATAATTTTTATTTTTAGTATGTACCACACTCTGTACAGAGTACAAAGTGTTGTATTATTGTGACGAGAATATTTTCTGATATCTTGCTGATGCCAGGTTCAAATTTTGTACTGGTACCTATACTTTTGATGATTATAACACACATACAGACAACAAACAAAGAAAACATGCAATACATGCAATCTATAGTGGAACCTACAAATATTTTCGATTTGGATGTAAAATTCGCTTAACATTGCCCATCGGCGAGTGCATTTGGCAAGTCAATATAGTGTGATGACTTTTATCAACACATATTATACACTTTGAAATAAAATGCAATGTTTTATTACTTTGTATTGATATAAATTTACATATTTTATGTTAAATCAGACAGAGTTACATTACACATTACTTTACAACACTCTCATCGCTTAGTCACCTCAACTGAATGTAATAGTAGCAAATAATATAAAGTGGCAATCTTTTTAAGAGATATGCACAGAATTATATAAATGTAAATTGTGTACACATTTGATTAACCATTTTGATATGGTTTTATGTTGTTTGTATAGCAAGTGATGAGCTTTAAGAGCTTTCTTGTGTTACAAGAAACATAAAATCCTTGAATGTTTATTTATTGAGACATTTTTATATGCATCGGTTTAAAACTTGCATTAGTACTTTTCGGCAGGCAAAACTCTACATAGGTACACAAGCATGTTGACTTGTCCCATTAACTATTCCTTTATCTCAAACAATCTGTGAAATAAAATTGTGTTTTATACACCATCTATTTATACACAGAGTTGATACGACACTACATTATACGCAATACAAGGTGTAAAAGGTATAACCTTAAAGGTTATTATTATGTTCCTGTTTTATGGCTGCATTTGTACCTTAAGACAAAACTCTGGCAGAGTAAATTCATAGCAGTGTGCATGTATTTCCAGTGACAATTACACTAGCAATGATTGATAAGTGTAGGTAATGAAAGTGAAATTTATTGAATTAGTATTTTGATAAATTAAAGAAGAAATAACCTTCATTAAACGATCAATCGGAACATTATTTATGACAATTGAAGGACTGGATTCTAAAAGGTCTAATCTAAATTATATAAGTAGGTAGCTAAAGATAGTGTGTAACGAAACGACTCAATTACTTAATTAGCAATTCAACTGCCTCTGTATGATGTCAAAGATATTTACACAGAGCATTGTATAGTGGCAGAAGTAGCGGTGCATTGAAATACGATCTTTCACCATAAACTGAAAGCGTAAGCAAGTTCCATTCATTCATGATGCACTTCACTAAAACTACAATACTAACATTACTGACTAACTTACTACTACAATGTAGTTGTGCATAGTTGTAGAATTTATTAGTGTGCTACACTACAGCAGACTAGTGCGAGTGGCTAGACAATTAAAAGCAAAAGCTCCTGGTCTTGTTTTACATTGTAATTTTGTATTGTATTTTCATACAATGGAATATCGGATAGGATAAGGTGAAGGATAAAGCATTAGGTTGAAGTGAGTAAAAGTGCTTCTATTCTAATCTCGTGTTATTGTTAACAATTGCATTGCACTAACTGCTGATACTACAATGCAATCTACCTACCACACCACGATCTGCATTCAATTCATTCATGACTTTTCTATTTATCTCTTGCACTCCAAGTCCATTTCAATGCATTTTACAGTCTTGCATTCAAATACAAATAGCAATACATACATCCAACTATATGTAGCTCCATAGTACTACACTAGTACCTATTTACTTTGTCAATGCAAGTGTCATAAATTCTATTCAGTGCACCATTATCATAATAATACGTGTTTGTAAACAAAACTGTTTGTTTACATATATTTAACATATACACACATTTACACACAATATTAAAATATACATACCAACTTTCAGTAGCAAATCCACTACAACATTTACAAATACAACTTGCTACCTTTTTAGCATACACATCAAGCAACAGGTTGATATCTGGTTAAACGAATTCTATATTTAATATCGGATAAATTTTTTATGAACAAAAGTCGGGAAAATCGTGAGAAATTCTTTAAATAAGTTTAATTAACTTGTTGCTTTGTATAAACAGGGAACATAGTAGGTAAATATTTCGTGTTTTAACGCACATTCACAAACGAATTGCTATTTTATGACTGACATGATACAGCGAAAAAATCCTTAGAAATCGACATTCGTACGTCCTAACTTTTCACTTGGACATGGTCATCGTATGTATGTAGTAAGTATTATATTTTATGTTACATATATTTTGCGGTCAGCTCATGTATCCAGTAGCAAACCATATTGGTAAAATTTTGGTTATGACATGAGTTTGATAGACTCCTTGTGGCTTGTGTTCATAATGAATGAATAATGAAGCTGATCAAGCGATACAATTTATAGAAACAAACTTCCCTGGAATGCTCATGTACTTATAGACTGTATATACTAGGCAACAATATTATTGTTTGCTTAGATGTGGATTGTGCTTTGTGCTCTTGTACTACTGGCTAATAGACTTGGAGCGATAAGCCTTATACATTTTGTGAACATAACAGGTCAGAGGCAGCAGGAAGTCAGTCTCTCTATAAAATGACTGAGTGAGTGACCAACGTATATATTTTATGCATAGAAATATTGAAATGTACTGTATGTTACATACCTAGGTAGTAGTGAATTGTAATATTGTGCTGTATATATCTAATCCATGAAAAAGCAAAAGATGAATTAGGCAAAGTATTGCACACATTATGTTATTAATTATTATCTCCATCCACGAACTATTTCAATGTGAATCTTATCTGCAGTTGGAACGGTTGGCTTGAAGTGAGTATGGCGTGCTTATTTATTTATCTGTCTATAATGTTTTATACTTATCAATTTTTCATATCCATTTAATACAGAAGTACATTACATATAGCATAATACATTTATAGCATAAAGTCACAAAGAGAAACAGAGGGCAAAGCACAGGTACTTGAAAAAAGGTGTGGCAATAAAGTAGCATGTGGCACACAAGAAAAGTAGCAGTCTTGAGACAGCCAGGAGTGCTATTTTAGTGCTGCGGATTTAATCGGAGCATGTTCGGCCAGTAGTCGGTAACTTTATTTTGCTCTTTATCTGCACTTCAATCATTTAATACTGAACATGTTGATGTATTGCTTGGAATCCAGCAGGCTTATGATCAACGATTATTATACTACTAGTTTTTTACTCTACCTAGATCCTTCCTTGCCTTTGTTGCTACAAATATTACAATATGGATTATTAATTACATCTTCGTACTATTTCATGTGTGCGCAATGAACAAAAAATACATCTAGATCCAAGTATCACAGGCTGTTGTAGTAGCATCAAAATCTACATCGTCGCATTAAAAGATTAAAAAATATTTTTCACGAATTCAATAACTGCCTAGTTAAAACAGAAAAAATGAAGCCAGAATTACCTATTTTTATATCTCGATAATAAAAGGAATATGTTGTACTGAAATATTCAAGAGTCTTTTATTTCATCATTAAACTGTTAAAGAGTCTGAGTATGAGATGGAAATATATTGATATGACATTCATCTGCGAACTTTACTTTGCTAAAGCTATTTGAAAAATGTTTTACGCACAATTAGGTGACTAGACAGATAAGTGCTCCACGGTGCATTAAAATAGTGTGCATATGATCAAGGATGTTGTGAATGGTATCACAACAGTATCTTTCTATCAGTTGTATCGGCGCAGAGAAATTCCTGCTGAGCAGAGAGGAATGTGGATTTGATTGGAATTGGAAAGGTCGAAGGTGAGCCGATCTAATTGCCTTCAATGCCTCATGAGTCATGAAATTTCCTTAATTACAGACAAGACAACCATCCATCGATTGAAAGATCAGCTTTCGTACTACCATCCAACCATAAGCCATTGCACTTCGTAGTGTATGTGTATGTAGATGTAAATTGGTAGCTGTAGCTGAATCATATTCATTCAATTCCCTAGTTTAGTTTCCAATATGCTTTTGTTGCTGCTACACACAATTCATCACTTTATGCACTTCACTCTACCCTCCATCCATACATCCTTTAATTCCTTTTGTACTTAGAAATATCCAATAAGTCTCCTCCAATTCAATCTTTCATGGTGTACACCATATTTATTAGATACTTTATGTGGTTTTCATGAGCCATAATTGTGCCTTAAAATATACAATTTGACATTAAATTTGCAATACTACAGATACTTTCCACTTTTACCTCACTAACTTTACAATTTATTCAACTTGAATTTTTTTTGCGTTTACACGTCAAATATTGAAACAATCAATAAAATAATTTCCATATAAATTCCAAACAATTAAAACTTGTTAACTAAAAAATGTCAAAACAGCAAATATCATAAAAAATCTTGATATTTACAACTATAGTATTTTTAATGTAAATGTAGTAATAAAGTTGAATATGCCAGTAATGTATGTTAAAAATTGCTCAGCTTATAATACCAATGTTAGTATATCCATGGTATTACTAAACATGGATATACTAACATGAAGACAGCTACATAAGGTGTATAGTAGGTAGCAACAAAATAAAATTTGAAGAAAGATTGTTTAGGTGAGAGACTGGATACATACAGCATGTTAACATGTATACAGCCAAATTCAGAGATATGCATTTGTTTAGTAAAGGTAGAAGAAGCAAGGCAGGTACTTATATGTGGTGACCGTACATCACAGCTCGGTGCACATCACAGCTCGCAGATTTTACAGCTCAAGTACACCACAGCTCGCGATTTTACAGCTCGCCGACTTTACAGCTCCACCCTTTGTTTTAAAGTCTTATGAAATCTT
>JAQFYB010000907.1:0-40799 GCA_034694085.1 Pogonognathellus longicornis
GAGATTTGCTGTCGACTATAGTCTATCTCCCAGGTGAAAACTTGAGAATTTGAATCGACTATAGACTCTCTCCCAGGACAACTGGTTAAACTTAACGAAATCTAAAACTTCTTACTAATAAACACTCAGATTTTCAGATTGGTATAATACTTGATGAATATTGATATTTAATTGTACATACATAATTGATTTAATTACACTATAATTACTATACTTAGGTATGCATACTGCATACAAGCATTACGCTGCTAATTCATCTGTAATCTGTATACATTACAATCAAGTAATTAATTCACACTTTTATTAATCAGAGTAGATATTGATTCCAATTATAGTCTCGTAATAATAAGGAACTTCATTTTTTTAGCCTACCACTTACCGTGATTTTATCTTTATGCTTCTGATAATCCTTTTTAGCGTTATTGGTCATTAATATATATAATCCACTCGCAGCAATTGGATTTACTAACAAATCTATTTATCTCTTACTTTAACACGTCTAATACAATGCACCGCTTTCGCATTACCTATAACTAGTACTTCTATTAGAATACTTTGATAGTCATATTCATTATTTGTACTAAAACAGATGAAGGATGCGTATGCAAAGAGCCTTAGGTATAGAGAAACGACGGAGTTACCCGATCTCTTTTGCATAGTTGGGTTTTTAGTCCCGGGTGCCAGGTAGGATACATATCTTCATACTATATACACTTTGAATTAGCCTTTGAATTGGAATTCGTACCCCAAACCGTGATAGAATGATGACAATGCTCTAAATGATAATGAGCCACTTTGGCTCGGCATACTGATAGTATCAATGTATTTCGATTTTAGTAGAAATACATTGCATAGTATAGTATAAACTTAACGTACATTACATACCTGTATATACAAATTAACGATAATGTGTAGTGGCATTGGTATATATGCATGAATACTTTTATGCAGTTATTAGAAAGGCCTTTTATGAAAAACAACATTCATTTAACTATATATCGTAACGCACAGTCATCGATTACTAACTAATAAAGCTTCATTAAACATAATGGGGTACTTTTAGCGTTATATAGAGGCACCTAGGTATATCGGTACATCAATTGAAGATTAAAAGAAATCATTATAATTACTGAATTGACATAATCATAGTAATTTACACATTACTTTCAATTGATATATTTGTAGCTAGTTGATAGTTGCCCATTTGCACTTTTACTTTACAATTTAGTTTGCAATTTAGCATCTCAAACCGACTGCTTGCATAGATACAATATAACCTTAATAAGAATTCGCATTGCCTTTACCTACATTAAAAGTTAAATGAACAGGCTCTTTCCACAAAAACTCTCTAGAGCCTGCCTAGACAATCATTTCTCTCGTTATCATAACTAGGAAAATCGAATTACGTCCTTCAAAATCATCATGCTCCCTCAGTAGCTAAAACAAACATACATGTAACTATAATGCTAATAAAATAAGTACATATTACGAATAATAAAAATGTGCACGCATGTATGGAATAATACAGCTATACTGATACAATACAATTAATTGTATGTATAGTAATTACATAGCAGTTAAGTCAAAACACACAAAAACTACCAATTGTGAACAGTTTTTCGTAACTGATTGGAATTGTGTTTATAGATTTTATATTGTTCCCAGTACCTACCAACTTGCAGTAAAGAACCGACTATTTTATTCTTGGCAAAACCCAACCATGACGTGTTGATGTATATTGATATTCAATCTGCTTTTATGATTTGGTTAAATGGAAATCAATCATAATGAGTAAAGAAAAACTTGGCTACGCGATTCACAACAAAGGTCATGCCAAATTCTTTATGCGCTACTACAAGTTGTTCTTGTTATTGTTTTCCAAAGCTATGTATTTTGCAAACTTCCCTTCCTTCCCTTCCTTCCCTACCCATAATGTATCCAAACAAAAAGCAAAGACATTGAACTTAACTTGGCGTGCGGTTGCATTGCATACAAATAAAAAATCTAGACAGCTACTGCTTGCACACGTTTCAGAAATCGTCTTCCATAACGCTACCGCGTGTGGAAATGCTTCTGATTGTCTCGATTTATCGAAAGTCATATTTTGCGACACTAAAAACTAGCAGTTCGAATCAGGGAGATTATTATAATATTTATGCATGAGTCCATTAATTACTTACCTAGGTATACCTAGGTATACTTTCTGCAAGTTTTTCATTGCACAGTGCACTTGACGATTGCACCGTCGTGAATTGCAATAATGCATTCATGCAAACTGTTATGCTCATTTGAAAATTATTTACAATACCTACTATTAAACTTTACTTTAAGCTTGTAAACTGTAAATTGGAGAAATCTTTTCTGTAATAAGTAGGTAGGTAATGCAACACCATGTGCTAGTTAGTAATTAATGAGTATATGCGTGTATGAAAAATATGTATCAATGAATCCTGTATCGATCGATAATGCAAATGGATTAATGATCCCATAAAAGTTAGTCGCAAAAGTCAGTACAGAAATAAATAAAAACATTTTCAATATTTGAGCACGTTATTGTTTCTTGTGTATGAGTGCTACATGAGATGATGCATACACAATTATTATTGACTCTCTAGGTATAATGTGTGGTGGTATAGTTTAATATTCATCAGATACATGTTATTCTAACCAAAAGACGCAAAGTGAGGAGCATAGATACAAAAAGTGTATCGAAAGAGATAAATAATCGTTGTATACAATATGAAGGATATGATATGAGGTATGGACTGATAGAAAGAGATAACTGGTTTTCTCTCTACTTGAAAGAGTTGACAGTCAATCTATCGAGTAATTGCATGCATTGCAGTTGCAGTCGAGTGTTGTTTACTCATGGCATGTCACCCGAAGGCATTAATGGTTCACTAAACTAAAGTAAACTCGTGAAATTCAATATTGAAGCTCAATATTATACATAGAATTACTTATTGTTAGTTACCTACACTTTGATGATGCTACAATACAATTACTCATCAACAACATGCTATTTGTAAAACGATATGAAAATTTAACTGCAAAGTAATAATTATCAAGCTAGCAATTTAGTTAGGGCTAGGGCTGATTTGTATACCTAGGTTAGTTTGTAACAAAATCGCATTATGTGTACCGAGCCAAATGAAATACTGAATACAAATGATGTTTATTCTGATTCAATCTCAACTCTCAACTAGTAGGATTTTTTGACTTGTCTAATTGTAAGTGATAATATACGTAGTAAAGTAGTTAGTAGTACTATCTTAGAAAAAATTCAGATCCACAGGTTATATTTAGTTGTAGGTGGTATTTATAATAAAATGCACGCAGTGTGGGGTACACTTGCATGAAGCAATCTGTTCCGTCTAAGCTAATAACCCCAAGACAAGTTAGACGGGAGTTTCACTCCCAATAAACGCAATAAGATATCTTTAATCCTTTTACTGAAGATGCTCGTCAGTCGTCATCATTTAGAGTAACACCACACACATACACCATAATATTCTCCACCAATAACCAAACAAACAAATAACAAGTCTACAGCCTCAAAACAATGGAGTGTCTATTCCTTGCAAGTTTTGTGGTGTGGATGTCAATGTGTCATCAACATCTTACATTCACCTATTTTGTACATCCTAATTGAGTTATAGAAACTCAACTGTAATCTGTAATGTAACTGTATATACCTACTGTGTACAAATGTGTATAATATTGTATATTTATTACACGCACACTTACACTTTACACATAGAAGAGCCAGCACGAGATGTATAAAAAAACTTGGAAGTAGAACTGTAACAATTGTATTTCGGCCTTTAAACTTTTATTGCTTAAATTACTTGTGGTCAAATTATTGCTATGCAGTAAGAATGAAACATCAACTTGAATTGCATAAATTAAATAGTTACCTAGATAGGTAGTTCAACTTTTTTTACACATACAAGCACCTACCTATAGATAAAAGAAATCGAAACTTGCAATAATAATTAAATATTTACTTTAAAATCGCCTTGTTTTTTGTAACACTTGCGTTTGCTTATTATTAAGATGTTCACTCACATACCTATAGGTTAGGTAGGTACTAGATACATAGAAAGATATTTTCTAAGCTACAATACACACATTAAATTGTATATATACATGTATAGAGTCTTTTTGGTACACTAACTTTCTATGCATAGCTAGATACGCGCATTTCCCTTGTAAAATAAATTACAGGTACAACAAATGATACCTATAGGTATTAATTGCTCTTTTATCTGTACTTGTTTACTATTATGTATTCCATAATAATAATATGCTGTCTATCATATGGACGCTGGTAGGCTGCTTACTACCATGCATGCATCACCACCACACATGAAAAGTGCCATGTTTTACTTTCATTTATTTATTGGTAATCTTAAGTTCTTTGTGGTTTGGTTGGTGTGTTTGCACTTTGTTTGCTGCTGTTATTGCAATGCTTTAACCCTCGAATGTAAACACAGGGTTGACCAACTTCAATACACTACAGACGTATGCGATGAGAATAATTGAGAATAAGAGAAGCACTGTGTACAGGTATTTACAGTTTATTAGTATATAGTAGTAGTAGGTATTGTGTTGTTGAGAAATATGTGATCTAGAAAAAATCTTTTGATGAGTATGTTCTGGCTTCTACTTCTACTACTTGCTGCTTTGTTACAGATTTCTATGTGAGTTTTAATGATAGTAGGTATATACGCATACGTACACACTTACTCGCTGTATGTATGTATGAGTTTATTGGTGAATGAAAACGAACTGCTTGTTCATATGTCTGTCTGTCTGTCACCCACTGCTGAATTTTTCTCTAGGGCGGCTGCCATCGTAAAAGGAGTTTTCTCATTTGTTTTCTCGTCATTTACATCAGGAATGTGCTTCTGGTAACTATACCGAGTTAGCAGAGCCAGATATTAGTAATCTATAAAAATATCCATGATACATTTCCATGTTTTACATAGTGTGTCGTGAAAAACATCAAAATGGCTAAATCCGCCACATCAGTGTCGTTTTTTGTTAGAACGCTTGTTCTTTTCGGGGTTTGTTTAAGGTCTTTAGAAGCTTATGGTAAGTAATTCAATCATTACGTATATTGTCAAAGTTTAAATTAATTAAAATTATTGCTCCATTAATTATTGATACTTATTCCTATTTTTTCATTTAAATGCAAGTGTTTGGAGATTTCATTATTTTAACTGTGAATTTCAGAGTCATTCGCACCAGTTACAGTGCCAGTCGCTCAGCTCCCTGTTTTATTCCCAGATTCACATTTAGTATTAGATTCGCAAGAGCCTATACAAGCTCCTTCTCTAGACGAGGCCTCGGATTCTCATTCAAATCTTGTTCATGTTGTACACAAAGAATTTCATCTTGAACCAATTTACAAGGATATTTTGAGTGAGAAACCAATCGACCCTTCGTCTTTTCTTGAAATCAAAAGCTCTGACAGATTTGTTGATCGGGAGCCAAGAAAAGTCCATTCGGGCTTAGGAAATGTAATTAAATCCATACTGCAAATTCCCACACCATCACAAGCAACAAATAAAGAATCCAATGATGATACTAAAAGAAAGAGTGACAATTCAGGAAAAACGCGTCAATCCGATCAGGAGTACAAAGCAGATGAAGATAATTCCGATGATGGCGAGGAAAATACAAGTAGTTACGAGTCTTCAGAAGAAATAAATCCAGACGCTCGTACAACATCTGGGAACTCCAATGATAAAAGTGGGAGTACAAAAAAGAAAAATCTGCAAAGCGATTTCTTTCGGGGCACAAGTGAGAAACTTGATGGTGATGAACCAGAAGATGATGAAATTGAATCCAGGGAGGAAGATGAAGAAAAAAAGAAACCTAAAGACCCTAAGAAAATTGACATAGAATTGCTTCACACAGTTTCAGAACAATTCATTTTGAAAAATGGGGAATTAACGAAACTGAATTCTTCCGATTTTTCTGTAGTTAATAATAACGAAGAAAATCAAAAAGAAAATGAAACAATTCAAGGTCATTCCAACACAGAGGAATCAGATTCAGAGGAAAGTGAAATTGTTCCTTCCTACAAAAACAAATTGATACACAATAGCAGAAATAGAGAAAGTGCCGACGAGGAAATTGAGGGTGGATATTCTCCTTCTAAAAATGGAGAGGGTCAAAATTTCCATGAGCAAATTACACAGGAAGAACAGAACTCGAAAGAGTATCAATCGATTGTCAAGGCTTTGATTCAACAGAAACTTGCGGAAATTAAGGAGGAACAGGATCTTGAAGATAAATTTGCAGAAATCCAGGAAGAACGGGAACGTGCGACAAATCAAAATGAGCAAACTTTCAGAAATGTTCTTCAACAATCAAATTCAAATTATAACATAAAGAACCAAGACGAACAAAAACCCAGGTATTCTAACCCAAATCCTCAAAGACAATTATTGCAAAATGTTAATACGAATACAAAAGAAAGCTACAACGAGAATTACGCTAATCTCAATAATATTCCTCAGCCCACACGAAATTCATATCTACAAACTCAATCCCGAAATAATGTAAAGGTAAATGCAAACAACCGCGGGAGCTACGCTCCTCCACCTGCAATAAATTCGAGATTACAGAATTCCATTCTAAACTTGAATTTACAAAGACAACAACAAAATGGCATGCGTGAAAAATTAAGTTTAGTTCGACAATTGCAAATGTACAACAAACAAGCTTCAATTTCCAATTCCACATTACAGTCAAGAAAAATTTCACAGCCTTCCTCATATTCCCCCGTTAATAATTACGAGCAAAAGCATAACGATCCTACAAATCCCACTGCAGAAGAAGACAAACTCAATGTGTTTCTTTATGGATCCCCTCGTTTCACGACTCTAAATTCCTTGAATTCCGTAAAACCCACTCGACAAACTTCTCAAAATACGTACTACGACTCTCCTGCAAGTTACACCCGAAGAACACCTGTGAAATTTCAACAAGCGATACAAAACCAGGCTCAAAAAGCCAGCCACTACGACCGAACAAAATACAACTCCGAAGAGCAAGCCACAGTTGCAAGACCCACGAAATCTTCGAGAATACTTGAAGACGGCAATAATGACAATCAATGGGTTCCAATTACATCCCGCCCACCTACTTACTCCTCCAATCCGGAAAAAATCCGAACCATTAATTCCATAACTAAATTAAGTACAAATTCTGCATATTTCATAAATAGTAAAAATAATAATAATGGCAGATCATCAGCAGAAAAAACAAGCAGTAGTAGTGAACGTAAATCTCAAAATTCAGGGTATAATAATCATCCGTTGAGTATTCAAGATATTCTTGTAAACCAAAAAGACTCAAGTGGAGAAAACGAGAATCCAAATGCATCTGTCGAAAACAGAAAATCAACGACGAGTCCCAAAAGCGCACCTTTGTTTCACCTCATCGACGATTTGACAGGTGTTATAGAAAAGCACAAAACTTTGGCAACAAGCGCAGAAGAAATCTCAGGAAGTCAAAGCATCAAGCAACAAACAAGTAGTAATGAATTCCTTTACTCGACAAAAGCACCCCCAACCCCTGCAGGAAAACTAACCACTACTCCTACCAATAATTTACGACCACAACAACCAACGCAATATACGAACATAAACGTAAATCAATTTCACCACTTTGGCTCCAACCCGCAGCAACCCTTAATTCCATCTAATTTCAGTACTTCTGCTAATGCTGTCAGTAGTAGCTATATTGAGTCTCCGAATAATAATAACAATGATACTTCTACTTCACCTCCGCCTCCAGCAAATAATCAGGAACTTCATTACTACGCTGATGATATCCGGGCGCAGCTTAGGCACCAAAAACATTTATTAGCAGTCAAGCCATACATTCCTCCAAATGCACAAATAAGGCAACCTCGTAAAAATCCACTTCAATCTTTTATCAATTCTTTGCATGCTTTGGCCGAAAAAAATAGAAATAGACATTCTCACGTTCAAGAACTTTTGAGTTCGTTCTTGTCACCGAAAACTCCAACTCCGACTCCCGAGAAACAAAGAAATCTTGGCGGAAACCATTTAATTCCTTCAGTTTACGATGCAGTACCGTTTTACACACTGGATCCGCTTCCTCAGGGTTCTATAAATGTTGCCCACACAAGACCCATACCATTTTTGCCACAATTGAGACCTATCAATCCAGAGATTGAAATAATTCCAGGAAGTAATGTATCACCTATACCCCAAGCAGTAGCAGCAATACAGAGGCACCGTCCTTTTCTTCCAAGAAGGCCCGAGGATGATGTCGAAGATTCAAATAGTCGAAAACCAAAGGAATATTTAGGAGATAAATATACTCGGCTAGGAGAAAATTTTGTATACAGAGTTCATGATATTTTTAAACAATTTATTCCACCTGTCTTACACATAGGATCCAGTTCACCTCAGGAGAAGTAACTGAAATTGTAAATTCAATTTAGCAATATTTTATTCGCATTCCAATGTGCAATTATTTTGGTTACTATTAACAGACACAAGTACAGGTACACTCATTTAGTCACATTGTAATTTTACGAAAACGTATTATGTACTAATTTTACTTTTAGGTTTAAAAATGGCAAGTACAAAATTCTTCTATCAGAATCTCCGAGCTTTTTCCCAACAAAATTTTAAAACAAATCATTCAACCTGTTTGAGAATTTTTTTCTGTGACAATCAATTTACTTTATAACTGCAAATTACTTCACGGACTGGTGGACATGACTTTCTAAATAACTTTTCATAGCAGCATGCTACAATCTACAGCAACTCTACACTAAATAAATAAGTAGCATAGCATCACTTTATAATCTAAAGTGTTTAAAAAGCATTCTGATAATATAGAAGCAGCACGTTTTAATATTTATTCACGCATCGAAATGCTTTTCATCTGCAGATATTGCATTTAAGTAATGAAATGTCAAATCTGCCATGATGTATAAAAGCTTAAGCTTAATCAACAGAATAAGCTTAATTATACCTACTACTATAAAAGGATTATTTATAGCTATATTTAATGTAAAATATATTTATGTATAATTTCCGCCGATTTCATGCACTTTTGATGAAATCTGTAAAAACTTCATTTCTCTGAATTTGAATGAATCAGTTTTGTAGGAATGAATGATTGTTGTGATAAATAATATTATTATCTGAGATTTTTGTATATTTAATAAAAATGAAGAAAAAATTATTTTCAAAATAATTTATTCACTATTACGTATCCTCTTAAGGTTTGCTTGGAGCATAAAATATCGCTAAAAAAGCAATAACAAATCAAAAATCTCTTAAAGCCGAAAACTTGTTAAGAAAATATAATGTAAGCGTTTGTGAAATTAATGTTGCGCTATAATAATGTACTTTCAAATTTAAAAAAAGCATATAGAAGCCTTTCGATTTTGATCATCTATACTCCAAGCAAAATCTCAACGTCTATCTTTCTACCTACAAATATCAAGTTAAAATTATTATTCCATTATTAAAATCCTTAAACTGGCTCGAATTTCTATCAAAATGAGTTTCATGAATGGTAATTCCAAACTATACCCACCTTTTATTTCCCAAATAATTATTCATTAATTAAACTTTTTAAGCAAAGTGACTTATCTTTATCTATGCATAATCACAATCAGTTTTATCTCCAGTTTTAAATGTCCAAACTTTGCATTTAAAACTAAAAGATTAAATACATGTGTTTTCTGTTTTAAAAGAAATGATCGTAAGTATAGGGTATTGTAAACTCACTTGTTTTTGGGGTAATGTTGGATAGATCGCACTAATTTATTGGACATGTGCATAATATGTTTACCAAATGATCAGGAATTTATAGATTCATTTGATATTTAAAATTTATACAGATTAAATCTACTTTTCATTAGGTGAGTACATTTCATGAATTAAATAGCATCACTCTCATCAATCATATATTTATCGTAATTGATTATTTTCTCTTCTCTACTCCAACTTGATCAACATGAATTCTCTATTTCCACTCTAAATTTATATTTTCCACATAGGGTGAGAGCTACGTGACACAAATGTTTTAAAAAACTGATTAAAATTTCATCATACAGATACTTATTCCTCCATTTGTAAACTTTTGATAGAATAGAATTAAATGAAAACCTGTGTAGCTATAATTAAAATGGTTCGCAATTAGCATGCTCCGCCTTGGCCTTGGTCGGCTTGACAATCATTCTGTGGACCATCACCGCAATTGCAAGTCTTAAGGCAAGTTTCCATAACAGGGGGGAAACTTTCTGGAGGACAACAATTCTGTGGAGCACCATTAGAAGTTGGGCAAGGATCCGAAACAATGTTCTCAGTTTTCTCTTCCGGTTCCGCTCCACAAGCGAAAAGTCCACAGCCTGTAAACACAATTAATTCATACTCATAACAACAATTTCAGTTTTTAGTATTTAAAGTATTTCATCTTCATAGAAAAGTATACAAAACACTTACGAGGATACAACTGATCGTAAACCTCCGCTGGAACACAGTCGTCCCTGCATTTTTCAAAGGTGAACGGTATGTAGTCGTTCCGGTAAGTAGTATGACCATTCATTTTCGCATCGCTGAATTGTGGTCGTGTATTTGGTTTCAAACTCTTTTGTCTTATAATTGGTTTACACCAATAATCCATCTAAAGTAATACCACAAACAAAATGGCAATAATTACTTAATTTATAGAGCATTAATTAAAATTGTAAAAATGTAGTAAACTAGTGTAGAATGTTACCCGGTAAGTGGTAGCACCATTGAAAGGGCTGCATGAAGTGTCTCCTCCCATCGGTTTTTTGGCTAAAGGTTGCTTCGCAAATGAATATTCCCTCGGGCAAAATGGAATGTAATTCAAACGGTATGTCGTCAAACCATCCATTTTTGCATCACTAATTTTGTAAAAATTGAAACATTAAAGTACACAAGAGGATAAAAGGAATATAATTGCATAAATGAAATACATACATAACCTGAAACATTTACCTCGGAGTAAACTCACTATTTGGTTTCAAAGACACAGCTTTTGGACCACACTTCAAATGGTAATCAAAACGATAAGTAGACATCTCGTTGAAAGGTGAATCCGAAAAATTTGCGGAAATGGTGGGCTTGAAAGATTTCTCCTTTTTCGTACACTTGGGATAATATTGTTCCCTAAGATTATATTACATCCAACATTCACATGCTTTATAATTGTAACAATAATTTCTTTTTATGATATTTTGTAAATGTGTGCCATGTTGTGAATGATTTACCGATAGCTAGTAAGTCCGACAAACTTGGCATCTGATGGATCAAATTGAGATGCGGGTTTGAAACTCAAAGCTTTGTCTCTACACTTCTCGTAGTAGTTGTCTCGATACGTAGTCAAACCTGGCAATTCAAAGATATAAGATAAGAATCATTTAGTCGAACAAGACAATGGAAATAAATAGTAATAATTGCATCTCATTACCTTCGAATTTGATGGTAGGTGGAATGTAGCGACGGTCTGGAGTAAATGGCTCCGTCCTTTTCACATATATTCCCACGGGGCACTTGGGAGGCTGCAATTTAAAACATAAGAAATGAAACGACATAAAAAACATTCTCGAGGACGAGCATATTCTTGTGAAAATATTTTTACCCTTTCGCAGCATGGAATGTTGCAGTCATTTCTCGGGTGAAGGTAGCAGGGTGGTTGTGCAGGCATCGCTGGACAACGGGTTCGAGACGACTGGCGAGAAGCCCTTCGAGAACCAGGACGACTGATCTGAGTGCATGAAGCAGAGCCTTTTCTTGAAGCTGGGGGAATACATACTTCAATGTTACAACACGACATTATTCTTTCAAGATATAGGTCAAAACAGCGGGTACAATTTCTTTGAGGGAAATAGCGAATTCAGAAAATGAATTGGAAATTATTAAAATATTATGAACTTTCAGAGCAGAAAATTCTAAAGAACCCAGCAGCAGAAATGAACACAACAGAATGAGTACATTTCGTAGAAAACAATTTTTAAGAAAAAAATTGGCCTTTATGAAAAATATTCATGTTTGTTGATTTGATGTTGTCATCACATCACATTTTATAAATGAAATCAGAGAATATTATTAAAATTATATACATTTCCCATGAAATCCTAGATGCAAAAATTATTACCGTGATGTGTATTATACCACTTCTGCATAAAAACAAAAACCAATAATTCACTTAGCAAAATATCATAACAATGATGTCTCTATCTGGTCTTATATTACCCAAAAACCGACGGGTTTAATAAATTGATTACCTAAAATAATTTTAGTTAAAGATTGGCAGGTTCAATTCTAAGCTTAATTCCATGTTATATAAGAATTTACACTACCAACTACAATTACTGCATCTATATAAATAGATGTTAAGAACCCTTACTTAGAAAGGGCAGGAGAAATGACTGAAATAAATGAGATTTTCTTATTCTTGGGTATACAGATATATTTTATGGTATGTCGGTACTGTAAGACGAATTGATGCTTTTCTAAAATTAATGAGAATGCAGTTATTGGTATAAAGCAATTTGCTCTCAAGTTTCCTTATGTTTTCAGTTGTAAACTGGTTCTATTGTACTCTAGAAGGGAAAATATTGCAAGTAATTTATTTAGTAGATAATATGGGTTGTGTATGAAACTTACAAGTCGGAGTGCTATAAATTAATGGTAAAGTTAGTAGGGTGGAAAGAACAAGATCTCTGCACTCCACCTTCAACCCTGACAATGACTGTTACTATATGTAATTGTATTACAGTTATTAAACAGTGAGTGTAAGGTCTGTTAAGGTTACAGAAATCAAAATGGCAATATGCCTGCAATACATGTACAGAAAATCTTTCACTAATATTATTGCTTTAATTTAACAGAAAAAACTTTCAAAAATACCCACAATCTCATCTCCGGAGGTTAATAATTGTCGATAAAATCTGTCTTTGTACATAAAATGTCCCTTATTCAATTAAAGGCATGTAATCAAGTAATTACAACGCGCTATGCGCTTATCAATTCATGTAAGAGAAAGACATTACTTTTGTACTAATGTGTTGAGAGTGTGTACGTGTGAATTAACAAACTGTCTGTACTGTACACACCTCACGTACAATATAGAACATAAAATATAGACTGACAATGTTTTACTTAAATAGTATAGAGATCAAATCACACTTTCTGGTTCATTACATTACAATTGTAATAGTAATGAACTTTTACTTTTTCTACAGTGTCACAGCACAGATACCCAAATAAATTTTTATGGACGTGTGTAATTTATATAACCGTAATAGACTACAACTTTTGTTAGCGTTACCTTTAAAGCAGACTCAGACACACTGACACACAGGTGTGCTTAATTTTTTGTGTCGCTTTTTCTTACACACCAAGTTCGTTAAGTAAAGGAGAAATTGTCATTTTTACTTTTAGATTATAAATGCAACCCAATTGCACTGAATGTCTGTGTCAACATCGTAAATTCAATCTAAGCAAGTTCATAAACATAAAAAGTTATCGTCAGCTACGACGCATTTATAACTACAACCACCATACCACCAACACCCCAACACTTACGATCATCGTAATGTTCAAATTTACATTTACCCATTACCTAAGGATACGATAACAACTATTACACAGAAAATTTTCTACGAATCTCGATCTACCTACTTTAATATTACACAGTATATCGCATGTTTATCGTACTACACTATGTACAAACGTATTTACAAACTACCCCTACCATTATCAGTACTGTTCTTTTTGAGTGTAAAGGATAATGCATACATTAAAAAAAATGCACATGTAACACTGCAAAGGGCAAAGACATGGAGTAGAATGGAAATAACAGAATTTAAGGAAGGAAGAAACAGGTTTCCGCCTCGCAGTTCGTCTCTTTTTGTTTCTTCTTTCCATTCTGAATGACTATAATATAATATACATACTTTTATTACTTAGTTTGCCTATACACATAAGTAAGTAGGTACCTGTACAGTCAAATCTCTTTTTCATCATGTCATATACTACCAGCATGCAACAAAGTACAAGAAGAACCGCAAGACGCTATTTACTGTAGATTTTGTATAGAGCAAGTCACTAGGTAAGAAGGTAACAATGAAAGGTTATTCTTGCTGAACTAGTACAACAAAAGTACAAACTATTGTGTTTTCTTCGCTCACCGTCCAAAATTCCGGTTGTCTATCACGACACAACCTCAGCCAAAAGGAATGAACCGCATGAAATTTCACTCTCGCAAATTGCTCACATTATGTACAGATACGATAACAAACACATAACACATCCATGCATGGGATTTGCATAAAGGTATCTGTATATCGCGATTATATACCTACACATTGCATTTTACACACCACAGTACATTACACAGGATAAGTACATATTATGCATATTTAATTCAAAGGTATGAGGTAGGTATCAATAATTCAATACCTACACACTCAGATAAATATTATTATACTACATAGATACTAGTGATAGATTTCTTTAAAAGTACAAATAAAAACATCCTACTGAACTACACACAGAGATACACATCCATAGTATACAAAGTTGCATTTTCCTTGCGACTGACCACGCATCCAATGTAATTACTAATCGTATTATATATATGGGCATGACATGTACAAATACGTAGGTAGGTATATTTAACGTGTATGTCTATAAAACAGTGCCAAAAAGATTCAAAGCTGGATGCAAATCAACTACGGTAATAAAAACAACTCTCGTTGCGTTTGCATATTGAATCCACACAAACAAACAAACAAAACAGTTATGTACGTGTACACATGCATGCAGAATGTGTGTTTGTAACTCACTCAACTAGGAAAAACTTAATTCGTCAACTTTAAATATAATTTACATAATCATTAAATGGGAAACATTGTAGAGATACACTAAAGACATGGAAAACAGAGAGGAAAAGAGTTTCACTCTCGCCCAGGATGACTTTTCATAATATTGTTGTTGATATTGATTTATACAGCTCGTATAAAACACATGGGTAGTTTGGTAGGTAGTGTACAGTCTCTCTCACAGATGTTATGTATACTTACTGATGTAATGGATCATTGAATACTTGCGAATTCTAATATTTCATGACATGATCTTACCAGATGACTTTTTTCATGACTTGTTTGTTGTACAATCTCTGTGTATGATACAATAGGTTATGTTATGTGTACTACCTATGCTACTAAAGTAAAGGTAACGTAAAGTGTAATCATATAGTATTTACAAACTTGGACATAGTAAAATAATGAGTGAGTGTGTAGTAGAAGAGTTCTCACGTGAAAATATATAATAATATTATTATTATGGTTCGATATGGATTTCAATTACCTTTACACTCTTTTGCCTCTTACTTTTACACATTTTGCAGTTAAACTTTCTTACTTACTTATTAGTTGCAAATAAGATTCCTTTATTGTAATGTGTTTGTGTGTATGTGAGACAAGATTGCATTTTGTATATGGATTGATATTAGGGGGCGAGTGAATTTTGTGTCTTTGTTGACGATGAGAGTAGCCGTCAAAGTCGTTGTTTCAGTTTCTAGGCACTTTGTGAGTATTTCAATTTCCATTCCTGAGGAAGGAACAAGAACTCATCTCCTACATGAGTGTACATCCACTCTAGTGTCTTATTAACATTCATTTTTTACAATAACGGGCTCCTTCCCTTTCAATCTTCGTTTTATTATAGCCATACGATACTCAAGTGCATAAAAGACTTTCCCTTAAAGTTGAGATTCTCACTCTCATTTTGTTTGCCGGACCGTCGTATTTTTGAGACGGAGGAAGAAGCCTCCAAGATTGCAATAGCAGCTTCTCCAACCACACTCCAATTATCACACTAAATTACTAATTAGTTTTAGTAATTTTTGTGGAGTTGTTGCTGTCATTTTGAGTCCATCATGAGATTCAAAACTTTTGTTTGTGGTTTCGCTGTGATTTACCCGGTTGTGCTGTTTGGGTTCGTACAAGCTTCAGCTTCGAAGCAACAATCATCCCTCGTCGACCCGAATCTTAAGGATACCCAGCAGTTTTTAAAAGGAGAATTATTGATTAACAGTAAGTTGACTTATCTATATAGGTTCTACAATTTATAATTATTATGTATGTGTACCGTGTTTACAATCTATACTACATATTATTATAAACATTTCAAATACTTACAAATCTATTCGTATAGAACTAAAATGGCTATTTCCATCTGCAATTATTTGAGAGTATAGATATTTTACTGTTTCAGGACTATTTTTAAACAGTTTTTTCATGTAACCAATCATTCGGAAAATAAATCTCTAAAAGTTATGACCACAGTTGAAACATCATTACGCTATTTCGTTTTACGCTTCAAGTGATTAAATTAGAAAAATACATTGCATAGTAGCCTAATAGTAGCTAAAGCTAATACATTAATATTATACATTCATCATTCTACAAAGACTATTTTTTTTATCTTGAAATATTACGCACTTAATTGTGTATCTACCTACATAGGTTAATTATAAACATATTACTATTATATTATTCAAATGAAACTGCATCAAAACTGCTAAATGAGCGAGAGAATGGAAAATAAAGGAACTCATGCAGTTAAAGACTGAAATCCAACAGCGGATATAAAGATAACGATTAACGCGTTTTGTAATGTGTGTTATGTTACCTAATTTTTACTATGTCTACGCATTATGATTACATTTTTAGGCTAGTATTATTAAATAATACACAGGTATCTGTATTTTCATTGAGCAATTGGTCATTGTATTACGGTCCATCTATTTCAAGTTTAACAAGTATATGCAATATATTTCAGATCCTGTATTGAATCATCTTCCAAATGTGGGACCCAACTACCTGGCTCAAGCGACTACATTTGTCGGAGAACCCATAGTCGTACAAGATGAAATCAAGGTTTTAGGAAAAGCGCCTGATAAAGCTTCTGACAAAATTGACATTTTACCTAAAATCACAGTCAGTAAACAACCTAACCAATTTACTGTCTCAATTTTAAAAGAATTTAGTCTAGGTTATGTACCAGGAAACAAAGGCTCCAGTCACCACGTCCATTATGACCAATCAAACAACGGTGAAAGTCACCATTATGAAAGCCATGGTCCGACGGAGTACACTTCTTCACATTCTTACGGAGCACCCGAAGAAATCAGTGGAAATTCCGAAAGTTTCAAACCGTCCCCTCCAATTCAAGATTATATTGACCAGTCTTCGTATTCCTCATCCCAACACTCCAATGACGGTTTACAGCAAAATGACAACCCTTTTTACAATGCCGGAGATTCGTCTCAGCAATTCCAAAGCGAAGGAGGATACGATAATCATCAGCAATCCAACGGCGGTGATGATGGAGGGCAATCCGATCTGTCAGGAGGGTATGACGGCGGCAGTCAACAACAAATCAGTGGCGGATATGGCCAAGGGGGTCAATCCGGGGGTTTCAGCCTGGGACAAGCACAAGAACAATTGAGTACAGGAGGATATGACCTTGGAGGACAACAACAACAACAAATCAGTGGTGGATACGATCAAGGAGAAGTTCAACAGCAGCAACCTGGCGGTGGTTATGATCAAGGACAAATTCTCCAGCAGCAATCTGTCGGGGGCTACGATCAGGGACAAATTCTCCAGCAGCAATCTGTCGGGGGCTACGATCAGGGACAAATTCAGCAACCACAATTAGCGGGCGGATATAATCTCCAGGAATCTTTGCAGCTGCAACAACCCATCGGAGGATATGATCAAGCCCCGGCTCAACAACAACAGCAACAACAAATTCAAGTCTCAGCCGGTGGTTATAATCAACCGCAGCAACAACAGGAACAACAATCAAACAATGGGGGTTATAACCAAAAGGAATCTTTACAGCAACAATCCGTCGGTGGATACAATCAGCAACAGACAATTAATGTAGGCGGGTATGACCAAGTCTCATCTCAACAAAATCAGCAACAAAACGGTGGTTATAACCAGGGTCAGCAGGATCAGCAACAACAATCCAATGGAGGCTACAATAATCAGAATAACCAAGGCTCGTCTTATCAACAGCAAAATAGCGCTTTATTTCAAGGAAATAAACCCGGCAATCAACAGCAAACCGAAATTACATCTCAATCGATCCATAACAATGTAGGAAAAAGTCAAGAGCAATTTATAAAATCACTTGGATTGGATTCAATCATTCAACAAGCTAATCTTGTTTTCAAATCAGAGCAGTTATTAAACAGACCAATAAATGCTGAACAAGATACGGTTCAAAATCCTGTAGCTAATAATAACAATGGTAATGATAACTCTGGACAATATGGCGCTCCAGCAAGTCAATCTCAGACTGACGCTCAAAATCCAAACAATCAATACGGAGCACCAGCTCAAAACGTTAACAATCAATATGGAGCCCCTGCTCAAAATGTTAACGCTCAATATGGAGCACCTGCCCAAAATGTTAACAATCAATACGGAGCACCTGCCCAAAATGTTAACAATCAATACGGAGCACCTGCCCAAAATGTTAACAATCAATATGGAGCACCAAGTCCAGTTAGTCAAAACAATGCGAATTCTAAACAGCACCAAAGCGGTGTTATAACACCGGCAGTTATGGACGGCTGGATTCCTATGAGACCCATATTTTCGCGAACTCATTATGCCAAAGGAGGAAATCAGGGCAACAAAGAAAATATCTGGAATTCTAAATTAGCTGCAGTGGCCACAAATGGAGGTCAAAGCAGTCAATCCAGTCAAGGAGGATATTCTGAAAACAATAATGGTCAATCTCAAGCAGGACGTACAAATGCAGTTCGAATCGAAGCTGTTGAAGGAGGATATTTTGGGAACAATAATGCCCAATCTCAAGCCGGACGGACAAATGCAGTTAGAGTCCAAGATGTTCAAGGAGTATATTCTGGGAACAATAATGCCCAATCTCAAGCCGGAGGGACAAATACCATTAGAGTCCAAGCTGTACAAGGAGGATATTCTGTAGGCAACAATCAAGCTCAATCATCGAATATAAAAGATTTTCATGTTAATAATCTCGTTTTGGATAAATCTGGAGTTCTTCAAACATACGACACAAATAAGGCCGCGAAGGTTATTATCCACGCTCAGAATGTAATAATCAAAAGTGACATTCCTGTCGAAAAAGCTTCAGTTGGTGGACAACGGGATATTACTCCTTTGTTGCAACAACAACTAAGAACTTTGTTGGCGTCTCAAGTCAAAGATTCTTCCGTAACTGCCAAGACAAATGCATTTGTTCCAACTCCGAATTATTTCAAACCCTCTCAGAATCCCCAACCACTGGTGATTCTCAATAACAATAACAAGGGAGGACAGTCAGGAGGCTACAATGCTCCAAACCAAGGAGGCGGGTATAATTTGGCATCTTCTATTATTCAAGCCACTGCTTTCACAAATAATAACAATAATGTTGCGTTGCCACCCCAAGATTATGGAGCGGGTCTTCAACCCCCTCTTCCTTATCAACCTTCTGTAAAAGCTCCTTCACCTTCAAGTCCGCCAATGGATTACGGAGCCGGATTACAACCACCACTTCCTTACGCTCCACCACCAATCATTTTAGGTGCTGCATCAAATTCTCTTCAAAACTTGCACTTTGTATTACCAGCTCAAACTACAATTCCCTTGCCTCCAATACCTCAAGGACCGGTGGGCTTAGTCGTAGGACAATTTCAAGGACTCCCTACCCTTAACAATAACAATAACAACAATAAAATACCTCCAAATGATTACCATACCGGGCTTTATGCTCCTCCGCCATTTTCTCATAACAACAACAACAATAATAATAATAACAATAATAGAGGAAGGGGAAATCGGATTCCTGAAGGAAAAATTGCTGGAGATCCAGTCAAAATTTCCGGTAGTCAAAATAATGTAAAAGTAGTTGCACCAAATGTTGATATCAATATCAAAGCAAAAGGAAATAAAAGCCCACCTCGGTTCAAGAGTTCAGATAAACCTGGCGCAGATTATGGTTCCAGTGTTGCATACTTCGACTCGGATGTTGGAAAACTTCAAGAATCAAGTACAGAAAAAGCAATCGTTCAATCAGAATCAGTCGCTGAAGGGGGTAAACAATTTCCCTTCGAATTAAGTCCGGAAAATCCAGGAAAAGCTTTACCGACATTTTTTGGATCTAATGTTCATCCTTTTGCTTATTTAGCGGTAAGCACCAAACGTCCTCCTGTGGTAAATCAGGGCTCTTCTAAATTCAGATACAAACCCGCAAAAAGACCTTCACTTTTCTCCATTTCTTTTGGGAACCCTTCTCAGTTGGAATCAACTCCTGGGCCTGTTTATGTCGGTCCGACATTGAGAGTTCCAAGACCATCACCAGGAAGGTTTGGAAATAAAACTAGAAGTAGTAAAACTGTTTACAAAGGAAGAAGCAAACCACAACCTACACATCTTAGTACGGAATTAGATGATAGCTTTTTTGAGGCTTCGGTGGATAGTAAAATTAAGAGTAGACCAAATAAACCAAATATTAGCCATGATGATTTTGAGAGTTCATTTAAATATTCAAGAGGTAGAGGAATACCACGAAGACCAACAAGTGGTGATTCTTCAGAGCAAAGTGGTTCAGGGTATTCAATTGACTTCGGGGATCCTTATACAAGATTAGGCAAAGATTTATTTTATGGTGTTTACGATATATTAAAGAAAAATACACCCAGTTTCCAGACTATTGCCTCTGTGCCAAGAAGCTTTATGTCCACAATGAATAAAATCAAAATCCCACCGGTACAATTACAGTTCTATAGAGTGAGATAATTTCTGATATTGTTTAAATCCATGAAAATGAATAATTTTGTTATAATTTTTTATTATTCAATACCATTTTAGGTTTATTGTAAAACAAAAGTTTTTTTTGACCATGGTATGCAGAAATTCTTATCGATGTTAAAAAATTGTACGTAACACATGTCCAAAACTCATATCTTTAGTGTTGTCATTTGGTTATGTACAAGGAATGATATTGCTTTTTAAATGTTAATCAAATCAGTCTCAAACGTTTTTCACGTAAACCCATTTATACTTTTCTCACAGGCCATGTCATTCTCATGAATAAGTTTTTAGTATAAAGCACCTACCTAAATACAGATAGCTATTAAGCTACTTATTTTAAAAGAAAGCAATTTTTGCTTTTGTTATATAGACTGATGTATTATAGAATTTTAATGAAATATTATAATGTTGACATTGTTAATAATTAGTACCTGTATACAATATTTTGATGTACTACCTACCTAGAAGATATTATTTTCTATGTAATTATAGTAATTAATGATTACAGTCATGTGTGTGAAACCTTATTAATTCATTAACTTGCTTGTTTGATAAATTTGGATGCGTAAATGTTGATTCCAGTGAATCGAGCAACTTACACAGAATTAAAAAAATCAAAATAAAAAGGAACGTGTATATTATATTTTATTTTTAAAACTGATCAACACTATTACTTGTAAAGACAAAAGCGGGTTCCAAACACATGAATCCACAAACATGGAATTGATCAATTGATGATTCGATAAAATAAAATATATTATTATTTATACTCCTCTATAATGTATAAAGTAAAGAAATAAATCATTTTCAAAGCATATAAATATTACATTCATGGGTTCTTTGAGGAATCTAATCTGTTATAGGTAAGTGTGTGTTTGATTGAATTCAGTACAGACTAACTAATAAAAGTTGAAAATTTTAAAATTACAGCAATAAATATGAAAATCTATAATATAATAACCTTTTTACCTATATCTGTTTACCTGTCCACGTTTATAAACTTACAATTATAAATTGCATTTCTTTAGACTATAGGTATTTTATAATGCGATGTATTTTTTACATATTGTCAAATTGTCAATCTCGCTTTATCAAAAGATGAGATTTATTTTAAGCTTCTACATTATGTATACACTACGACTAAAAAACTTATTGTAAATACCCCTAAATAATAAAGTACTTCGTCCTATGTATAGGTTGTATAGTACCAGCATTTTGTTACAATTATTACGACTTGGTTTTATTAATTTATATTTTTACTATGCATGAACTAACAATAAAAACACAATGTCGACTGCCATACTTGTGGATTGCAAAATTGCAAAAATATGGTTTTTACTTAAATTTAACTATTGATAAACTGATTATTCGCTTGTTTAAATATTTGCATTTTGATATTAACTTCTTCACACCAAAATAAATAGATCGAATAATGCATGGCCAGTGCCAGTATGCCAGTAATAAGTAAATTCTATAAAAACATACAACCCAATCATACCCTAAGCATATAGCATACCTTTATACATAGAGATGACATTCTATAGCATTTGTTATCCATTTCTTTCATAAATAATAGTTAAAAAACTTAAAATTAATTGCAAATGTTCAAGGATCAATATTAGTAGGTCAACATCGGTATTTGAATCAATACAATGTTGGGTCATGCAGTTTACAAGGAGTTTCTTGAATAAAACCACTATTCTCGTTCATGTACATCGTAAACCATTTTTCCAATTGTTTAAATACCTGCAGGTATTCCATAAAAAGTCGTTCTAAGATTGTTTCTAGTTCTTAATGAATCATAAACATGAAAATTCGCATTTTATTCTTTGATCTTTCTTATAATTTCCCCTTCATGTATCTTACTAACTAATTTGTTCTCAATTTCTACGCATTTGTTAGTTTTTGCTTCACATACTGTTCTCAATGCAATGTCCACAACATTTAACATGTTACTTCCTTTTTAATAAAATTATTCAGAAAATGTCCGAAGAAAAATTTCCTTAATAAATCTTTCTCCTCTTGAGAATTTCAATAGGTACTTGTGATGAATAATCGTATTTGGTCACAACATTTTATACGAATAAACAATTATTTCGTTCTGCTTACAATGTAGTACATATTTACGACTCAATTTCGTTACTCTCATAATGTCATATCAAAACTGGCACCTGCAGTCTATATTCATACACAAGTTAATTGTAAATCTTAGCACAACACACCAATAAAATGTAATAAAGTTATTTGCATTTTAAAAACATAATTCTGTCACATCTCAAAATTGAAAATAGAATGAAATGAGGTTTACCGTTTCGTTTATTAATTCGATTCACTGCGTAGTGGGCATGTATATAAAGAAACTAATTCAATAATTTTTAGTTAGATGCAGTTTCACTGTGCAATCTCAAGCTGTCGTATCGCATTATTATTTCTTTGTCCAACTTTCGAATATCAACCAAAATGTTGTGGAATACAAATGAACAAACTGACACTAGAGAAGAGTAGCAGTGTAACAGTTTGCAACAGTAAGTTTTGCAGTTTGTGGGTTTCTTGAACTATTACGTTACTGATTGTGCATGTGTACTTTGATTACAGAATATTACTGATTGATGCTACCCATCTGCATAATCGTCTGCCTTATGTGTATACTAATACATAACGTATAATATTATGGCAGAGAAATTGTATAATATTATTCAATTTATCGCCATGCCATGTCCACTTTCTTTTCTTGTTGCAGACCGGTATAGAATTTTCGTTACAATAACTGTCTTTTCCAACTAAGGTACCTATATGTACAAGTGTTTTACATTATTGTCCTTTTATCTGTAGAACCACCTGTAAAGGTACATAATGTATCTTGTATCGTATGCATTATATCACTAGCCACTAAAGTAAAGTGAAGACCTCACCTATGCTATTACAATTAGTAGTGAAGAATTGATTTAATGAAAGTTCGTCGATACTATGTAGAATGTAGGAGAATTTATGCATATTACATTGACAAGAGGTACCAATACCCAACCCTACATATCTTTCAACAAACTGATAGTTACATCATTTATTCACTTTATTTGTTGTAATGATCCCTGTTATGTAAAATATACAACACATGTATTATTATTAGTACCTAAAGGAATCTATTTGTACTTACATACATATTAAAACTACATAGACATAGTTTACGTTAGGTAGACTTACTACTTTCCGAACTACAAAAACTTGTTTAAAAAATAGCATTTTATTTTTCCATTTCTCACTAGTAGACACTAGAAGCGAACAAAACTTCTTTCTCTGTGGATGCTGTACTAGTAGAGTAGACATATTGTTAGCAAGAATTTACAATGCTACAAAGAAATTGGAAAACTTAATGGCAACCATCTGAAGTACTACTTATTTATCTATCTGGCTAGAAATGACAAATGCGCTTACTGAATAAAATGGATCAATACCTACTCGCAAATAAATTTTGAATTCCTTTAGGTCTTTAGGTATTGTGTACATCGGTATGTAATTAAAACCTATATGCCAAATGCCATTCTGCATTAGAATTATCATTCAATGCATTTTCAAAATCAAAATGCTACAGTCAGTGCAGCAGTGTTTTCTCATATTCATCATAAAATACACTAAAGGTATAGCTGTTTGTAATTAACATAAAAAAATTGGAAAAATCAAGTCAATCAAAAAACAGTTCACGTTTCAGATAGACATGCTGGCCAATTTTCCCTTTCGTTTTAAAATCCCAAAATTTTATCAGGTATATATTATCAGAGAAGAATATATTATATGCTAGGTGGTATGTAGTAGTGAAGAAGTGTGTAAAAAGTGTTCAAAATGGTTATTGATTAGATTACATATGCAATGTATGCAAAGTTAATAATTTAGACAGAGAAAACGGAAACATTCTTATGCAGATATTATGAAAATATTTACATGAATGTTTATAATATAAACCAAGTATGAATCATAGTACATAGATATGAATTCAGATAATTACAGACGGAAAACATCATTTATTGAGAATCTTTGAAAACAGCGTTCATTCTTTAGCAACGTGTAATAAAGCTTTGCTTTCTAACGATTATGATTACAGCAGCAACATGCTTTTGGCGTTTCGTTGTGAATGAGCTCCTGTGATGCTATGTCTTTGAAATGCATAGATCTATATGTTGTCTATGTGTTACCTAACTAAAACAATGAGATTTCACAGCGTGAACTATGAACACTAACTACTAGACACAAGATATCAAATGGTGAACAACTTTTGAGACCTTTTACTCTTCACACTCTGTATCCATGCTATAACAGAAAATTAAACAAACATGATCAACATCTTTGTGTCGTGACCGCATCACTATGTCTCCTACAAAGTACACTACACATGATAACTATGCAGGTGTAAATTCCAAATGATCTCTAAAAATCTTGATTCTAACTAATGCTAAGATATTTCATTCCATCCAAATTCCACCTATCTAAACTATACATACATCAGCGTAGTTATGCATTCTACAAATCAGTATCTTTCTTGTGTCAATAGTTTGGAATCGAATACATGTATAATTATTATTATAATCTTTAGGGTTGTACATAACTCTTCATTCACAAAATTTCTAACAAAATAACTGTTTGCTAAATCATGACCTAACCAAAAATATATTAAAAATTTAACACAATTATGACAAAGAAACTGTGCAACAATACCTATAAGCACACAGTAGTTTGAATTACGAGTGCCACATAGCATGTTGAGAAAAATACATTGTTCAACATAATTGATGCATATGAAGCAGAAGATAATTTTATCTGGTGATATTGCTTATAATATTATATTGTCCACTACTAAATGTAAGTGACTAGAAATTGTTGCAACTTCTTTCAATCAAAATTATTTTTGATTCTTCAAATGTCCAAGAGTTTTTTTGCCAAGTGTGTAGCAAGGGAACGTGTAATATGGAAACATTGGAAATGGAAGTTTAAGGAAAGTAATATCAGTTGTGGATAGTAAATATGAAGAGAGACACGTCTATCTAAAAGCACCGTTGTGAACATGTAAAATATGTTAGTGTAGGACTTAAGATGAAATTCTTTATTATTATATTAACATTAATTTATGATGAGTAAGATAAATGATCTTAACTTCTAAGCTACAGGCTCTCACCCAGCCATCTTGCCCACGAACGTAAAATATTTTATTAATTCAATTCAAAGAGCACTAGTAGAACTATATAGCGAAATTGATGTATCCCAAATTAACCCAATTTTTTGCGCTATAAGCTATAATAAAAGGCACATTTATAATACCTCATATTGGTATTTTGCACCTCCCGAAATGAAATCCTAGATACGGCCATGGAATAATTATTACAGGAGCCCAAATGATAATGCATATACACAAAAGTATAGGTATTTATTACCTGTACAGAAAATGGTTATTACTTACAGCACCTACACAACTTACGCTAAATACTTGGCTGACACAACACATTCAATAGCTTCATAGGTATTCACTATTTGTATTTATGCAAATCATCACACTCTTTAAGAAGGGGCTATTTAGTTCTGAAATTTATTAGGCGAAAGAAAGACAACAATTTTATTGTTTGGCACTTACAGATGGTACAAGCAACCAACCGGTGCAATTCTTAGCATATAGGCTTTAAGTTCTCATATTTATGCTATATCCTTTTAACATAAATAACACAAACTGACTTTCGCTTTGTAGATTAAAGTGAAGGTAAGTGTTTACTTCTGGTACCTTAAATAATCTAGGCAATAGGTAATTGCTAATTACTTGTGAAATGAAAGTACGGAAATAGTCCGAGTAATGAGCAAAAACAATTTCAGATTCCTCTGCTACAAAAATTGTAGCCGTAATTCTAGTAATTATGACAATTCTTCTGCACTTTGCTGGTAATTAGAAAAATGACACAAACTGTTTCTTTACGTTCGTTAGCCAGTTTGTTAAATCCTTTCGCACACATAAAATTGCCTACATGGATTGCACTGACAATGAGATTAAGTAGTTTGTTTCCTGCATGTGTGTCCTAGTGATCTAATGCAGACAGACAGCATGTAATTTACACATTTATTTAATTTCTCTCGAACATTACAGAGACTCATTTGGTGCTCAGATACCTATAGACTAGACATTACGTTTTATCGTAGATATTAGGGCGAATTAATTAAAATTACGCTTTGTAACCTTAATATTTTCCCTCGGTAAAAATTACTACCATATTTATTGTATACTACAAAATTGTGCTACTAATTTCAATTAGTGTATGCCTAACTGATATTTGTTTGTCTTAATGATTTAAAAGGTTCATGTGAATTAGAAATAAAAGTGCGGAATGAGGAATGTCTGTACTGTTAGAAATTCTGTTATTTCCTTTGAACTTTCAAGTGAACAACCTTTAATTCTATTAGTACCCCATTTCGATAGGAAAACAGACATATAGCACATACATAATATTATTATTGGTACTATTTCAAACCTACCTAGTTGTAGAAGTTTTCTTATACTTGTAATTCTTTGCAATGCATCTAGCCTACTGTCCTATGTACAATTTTATTATTTCAATTACATAATTGTGGTCTCAAAAACTATCGACAAATTCAAAATCATGCGAATGTGGACGAATTATTTATTTTGTATATAAAAATATCTTTACACAAAAATTCCTCGCATAACTGTTAAGAGTCGTAGTAAGAAAGCTTTAAAGTGTAGACAAAAAAAGGTAAAAATGAAAGACTGCATATTTTCTTCCGTTTTGTCTATATGACGTAAATTATTTAAATAATTTCCAATTATGTGTACTAGCAGAGGTAAGTATTGACGATTACAAAAGTTTCACATTCATAATACTACGATATTATTTCGCACAGCTTCTTGATAACCGGACTGGCAGTGATTGCAAATTAAGAAGTACATAAGGTACCTATATACCAACACAACTTCCATTCTAATAAATGCTATGATAATGTATACCTACAGAAAACCGGAAGCCTGTATAAACAGGAAACAAAATTACTTAGCAATGAGGTGTAGCATTATACTGTATCTAGTAATCTGTAGCATGTAGTAATGTGAAATG
Source organism: Pogonognathellus longicornis (assembly GCA_034694085.1). NCBI lineage: Eukaryota > Metazoa > Arthropoda > Collembola > Entomobryomorpha > Tomoceridae > Pogonognathellus > Pogonognathellus longicornis. The sequence goes on from JAQFYB010000907.1 coordinate 27,997, forward strand.
CACCATGCTTATTACTCTGTGCATTGTAAACTTACTGCTATCACTGCATTGAATAATAATAATGCTCTTTCATCTTCTATTTTCTTTTTAGCAAGCCAAAACTCAAACTTTTCATTATTAAATGCAATGCACGGTGCATATTGCTCAGAGCTACTTGTTGGAAGAACAGATCTCTGCCAAGTGTCAAGTACTCATTGAATGATTCATGGAAGACTTCAACGGGATGCTTATTAATTTGTACGTAATGTATGAATGGCTAAAGTAAAAGCAACACTACTGCCTATACAACACCTACATGAAAACTAAGATTCTAAAGATTTATGTGCGTGATTAATGTTTATGTTTATACACGAGATTATTACAATATTAATGGTGTGGACGCATAAAGTTAATAGCATGTCGCCTACATGCAAACTTTAAACAATGATCGTGAATTTTAGTTTACGAAACTTACGGTTATGGTCAGAATATTATTTAGGAATATGAATAGTATAACAAAATTATTTAGCCTACTACTACTTAGACTTTAAAACAAAATGGCACATGCTCTTACATCTTACCTTTTATAACAGGTCATTATAGGAATGCCTTCACGTGGAGTAGTTTATTTCATTAAACTTTAGACGATCAAGAATTCTTCTGCGTAGTTCATACAATTGGTTGTGTACTTGTGTAGGTTCCTTAAATCATGCCCGTATTCAGGGGGTGGGTAAACGAGCAATTGCCTCCGCCGAAATCCAAAGAAAAGAGGTTATTTTGCCCTTAAATGGCCAAATAACAGCTTTTTTGTGCATTTTGCCCTCCCCGAAATTGATTTCTGGAAACGGCAGTGCCTTAAATCATAAATTCAGTTTGTTAGAAAATATGAATTTTCCAATAATTTTATGTAGTACTAAAAACGTGTCAAGACAGACTTGTAAAAATGTGTATAGTATACTGATACACAATCTTGTATTCTACATTGGCTAGGATAGCTAGGTATCTTAAATTGTCAGTCGGTCAGTCGGACAAATTCATTTTCATTTAGGTACAGACAGTTTACTTTTTAAAGAGAGTTTGAAAGGAAAACCGGTTTCACATGTTTAGCATAGATTTTTAATCCTCGTGCTGCGCTTTGTAGAAACACAACTGTACATCTAAACCCATCCTTTTAACTCTTATGTCTCTAATGTCTAAGGAAATCGAAACAGTAACCCACTAACAATAAGTAACGTCTTGTCCTTATTCCCAATTTCCCACACACAAATATTGAAAATTATTTTAAACGTTGCAACTTTTGGTTGTACAAGCAGTTTATCAAGATTTACTGTTTACTTCGATCAATACGCAGAAAAACTTTAAAAGAGTGTTATTTCAACTTTTTTTCCCCTGATTTTGTTTTTTCTTTTAACGATTATTGTAAAATTGTCTCAATTAAAATTGAATCAACCCGAATGCTTCCCATAATTGAATTCTTGAACGTTTAACAGGATTAACAGGATTATAGAGTTTGCATTTCTGTTCTAGGTTTGCAACTTCAACTGATTTTACACCAATTATTGACTGTCAATACTATTAGTTCGTACTTTATCTAAAAATGTACCTACCTCGAGATAATTGACAGCTGGCAATAGACCTCTGTGCAGTGGAAATTGGAATCATGAATAATATTAATGCAATAATGTGAACTACGAACTCACACTCTAATATGGAGATTGAACAATGTACAGTGTTAGAGGAAATTTAAATGCTGCAGACGTTCATATTCCGGTTTCCTCCATTTCAATCGCTACAGTTTTGAGAAGGGAAACAAGAATCTTATAACAGTGAATGAAACAGATAACCTGTAACTTCACTTCATTATGTGCGAAATAAGTTTCACCCCAAAAACATTTACAATGGCACTACTAGGTAGCTATGCTATACCCAATAGAGGAGAAAACGTTCGGATATCTTTAAAAACCCCATCACCTTCTCAATAATGAAAATACTCATGGAAAATTTGAAGTCTTTCCAATTTTAGATTTTACTTTTTATGATACAATGGAATTTTATTATCAGATTTAATGAACATTGATTCAAGGAAATCAAAATCAAAATTTTCAGAGTAACTTAATTTTACAAAAATGATTTTGGAACATTGAAGAATTGTGCAAGATTTTCAAAATAATTGATCACAAAATTATTTATGTAAAATGTCATAACATAACAAACGAACGAAACGATAAATGGATTGGGTATAGGAAGGAACCCAGGTACAGTAACAAAATTGTTACAAGATTTCCTAAGCAGATTTTACGCAGGAATTATGTAGGACAAAATGTTCTTTCTAGGGGATACGTTTTTATGTGAAGGTTTTTTTCCCCCAAAGAGTCAGTTTACTCCTCTGGCAAGGTGGCAATAAACACTATCTATGACTAACACGTTTGTGGTATGTAAGTACATTACATGCATTACTATTAGTACAATGTAAAATGCACAAGACATGTTTAACTGTTATGTACACACAAAACTAGACCTGTTGACTATACTAGGAGATTCATTGAAAAAGTCTGTCTTTTACAAGCCTTACTTTCATTCACGTTCAGCACATTTGCATTTATAAGGCTATAAATTGTGTTTTGTACACTACTTACATATTTTAACTTCATACTATCCTTAATCTTCTTTTCTTTAATTTTCCATGCATTGTGTATTCAGCTGAATGCGTTGGGATGTGCTATGAGTGTATCAATGGATGTTATTTCTTTGCGACTCAGGCAAACAACCCAGCAAATCATTACTTCTTACATACTTCCCTTACATACACACAGACAATGCATAGCCTTCTTATTGATATGACATCGGCATTCCCTTTTCCTTAAACGTTTACACTTCACATGTACACATGCACAAACTCCTAACATGGTTTTGGTCAAGTCCATGGCAATTGGCAAGTCAAGTGTGGTCTGCCTGCCTTTTGCCAGGACTTTTACACTCACACTACATTCATATCATCATGCCAAGCTTGAGGTTATCATTACCAATACCATTAGAACCATTAGCAATTGTTTAGTCTCCTAAAATCTGTGATATTTTCTTCAACCAAACCATTTACTATCTGAAGATCATTCATAAAGGATTGCTCTTCGAGTGCTCGCACAGAAACCACTTCTACAGATTTCCAGTCGTCATAAATAACAAAATTATTAGCATTAATTGCGGCAATATTTTACTGTATCCTGTGTCTCTTGTAGCCAGTTTTACAACTTTTTGGTTTTAATTATCATCGCAATAATCTTTTTTGTGTTGATTTTTTCAAGCTAAATTGAAAATACTCAAATTCTAATAAGAGCAGTTTCAATATAGTGTGTTTTACTGTGTTGGTCTCAGGATGAGTGTCAAAAGAAGCAAATCTTCAAGAAGATTTGTTATTTCGGTGTTTTCTGTGGTTTTCAGTGCAATTTGTGTGTCTGGGGGTGATTTAGAATCTCCAAATGGATATGTAGCATCCGTTGCTCCTGATTCCAATTACAGAGGATATGGATCGGATTTGGGTAAGAGAAAGTTAAAAACTGATACCTACATATTTAATACCTACATATTTAAATGTAAATGTAGGAAAAATTCTGCCGACAACAATGAAAAGTTTTTTGTACGATTTTTTGTGAATAATTTATACCTAAATGAGAATCTTCATGCTAAGCACGAAACAACATTTAAAAGCATTGCCCTAGACCAGTATCAACTACGATGAGATTAAAATCAGGTTACACAGAAAGTCAAGTAACACAAGTACCTTGTATCGTTGTACTTAATTAGATGTGAAAGATTTCATGTTGTATGTGTGTGAAAACACAAACAGCTACACGCCGAAAAAACCAAAGGCTACATTGTCATTATCCAAATTTTAATTCTGTTTGATTTCCTGTTGTTGCCAATTCTAATATCCCTTGTACAAATATTTGGCAGCCAACCTGGTCATGTCATAGATTTTTTTTATTGTTCTCCTCACTTTCCATCAAACCAAACAGAGACGTGACACTCTTGTGACATTTTGTTGTTTATACATACATACTTTTTAAAACAACTATTTAAAATACAACGCAAATCGCTGGTAATAAATGATCTTCTCAAACTTACGTATTCATTGAACGTTATCTGACACACGCCTTTTCTTATGAATTTTCAGCAAGCAACAGAGGTTATTCAATTACACCATCAGAGCTTACCTATCATTCAAGCGATCCTGTTTCCGTCCCTTTGAGCCAATTACGTGATGATGATGGTGGTGATGTGACTTTCATTTCGTCTCCACAGACTGTCGCTGAAAATTCCCAAGTTCCACCCTTGGCCAACTTAGTACGATACATTATTCTCAAAGAATATCATGTTCTTCAAGATGGTACAATGGTTTCAGCCAATGGAGGAACAATTATCAGAAATGCTGCAAAATCGGCAAGTAGTTATTCTTCACCCTCTGTGAAATCCGGTGGAGGATCTTCGTCCGGAGGGTATACGGTTTCATCTTCCTCCGGTGGATATTCACCTCCGTCTTCATCTTCCGGAGGATATTCCTCAAAACCATCGGGAGGATATTCCTCTTCATCTTCAGGAGGATATACCTCAAGACCATCTGGAGGATATACTGTTACGACTTCATCAGGCGGAGGGTATTCTGCCCCTTCAGGTGGATATTCCCTTCCCACTGTGGAAATCAAACAAATAGCAGGTTTATATGGACCACCAGGGAAATCTTCAGTTAGAAGGCCAAATCTACCCCTAATGAATGAGCCAGAGATCGAAATTACCCGTGTTGAACTTCCAGAAGATGAAAGTGATGAAGGATTAATAAATGCTGCCGTTAATTCAGTTAATTCCGGTCGTGGTGGTTCTGGAGGAAGTGTGAGTGGAAGAAATAGCCAAGCAAACATTTATAACGAGGAAGATGCCAGCGACCAAGGTTTAATAAATGCTGCCGTTAATTCATTTAATTCCGGTCGTGGTGGTTCTGGAGGAAGTGTGAGTGGAAGACTTAGCCAAGCAAACAATAATAATGATGGAGATGAAACTGAAGACCCAGAAAATAGTGACGATGGAAATCAGGATAACGTAGATAATGAAGGAGATGACGATGACAATTCTGAAGATGACAATAATGGACAGGATAATAACGATATTGATGATGATGATGATGGCGATAATGATGGTGAAGAAGAAGAGGAGGATACTTCAGCCGCTCTTACTAGCAGCAGAAATGTAGGCGGAGCAAATACCCGACAACCAAACAACAACCGCAATAACAACAACAATAGACAAAGGAATAATGCAGTCTCAAGTTCCGGAGGAAGTTCATCGGCAAATGTCAATAACTCTACTTTCCAAGTAACACCTGTAAGGGGAGTTACTCTCAGTAGCAGTAATAATAATAACAACCCGGCTAGTAGCACTCGGAATACAAACCGTCCTCAGTCTTCAAATAACAGACCTAGGACTCAAAATCAAGTTCTTACTGATGCATTCATGTTTTCTGAGCCTAGTGCGGAAATAACGTCAGTTTCAGGATCAGCAAGACCACTTCAAGAACAAAGAGCACAAACAACAACTTCTAATAGAAATCCTGCTAGAATTAATTCTTCCAACTCCAGACAATCCAACAATCGCAGAAGAAATAGAAATCGCAACCGCAGTCGCAACAATAGAAACCGTAGCAGGGGAAACAGTCGTAGAAACCGAAACAGAAATCGTGGAAATTCTTCCCGTTCTAATAACTCGTCTACAACAATTACTAGCACTACAACAACTGCTGCTCCAGTAAGTTCAGAAGAAGAATTGAAACCAATCATTCTTCCAACACAAGCAAGTCCACAACTTCAAGAAGCCCTTCAATTAGTAGCACAATTTGCACAACAACAATCTGAACTTCTTTCCAGAACCAAACAACAAGCTAAAAGTATTGCTGGATCGGTTTTCAACAGCTTGACTATTCCAAATTTTGGCTTAGGAACACTTTCTGGAAATGCTTCATCCCCTTATCCACAATCTTTGGCTCCAGTTTCCGCTAACCAAGTTTCAATAACAACACTCCGTGAATCTAACACAACGGCGGATAGCGATGCCAGTAGCTCAAATCAAACACCTGGTACTGGGGGATACGCTCCCTCCATTTCTGAACAACCTCCGAATTCTTCATCAGCGTCATCAATAGCAGGCACGTATGGAAATATTCAAATTCTTCCCGGATTTAGCAGTTCCAGTGGAATTGCTGGATTTCAGTTTGGACAAAATAGTTCTCCACCTCCATCTTTGTCTGCAACCCTAGCTACCACTTATGGAGCTCCTAGTCAAAATCTTCCAAGTTTAACGGGATCAGCTCAAGGGAATATTAATCATTTAACAAACATTCATCAACAACTTGCTGGACTCAAGGCAGGATTCAGATCCGGAATTTTGAGCTCAGTTCAAAATGCCGTTGCGGCTGTTCATTCGAAAGGAGAAACTGGAACAACTAGTACATCACCTTCAACTGTTTATGGACCCCCTACAACACCTTCAAGTGTTTATGGACCCCCTCCAACACCATCAAATGTGTATGGGCCCCCAGCTCAAAATAATTTTCAAATTATTAAGGCTGTCAAGGGACACTTTGCAAACAAAGGACAAGGAGTTTTAAATCATTTTGTAAACAAAGGGTCAGTTATTAGGAATCATTTTGCCAGCAAAGGACAAATAGTTAGAGGAAATGTTGGTGTCAAAGGGTCTGCTGCCAGCCAGCTGGGTAAGCTGACAGTAAATCACTTCGCTACTAAGGGTGCCCTGACACAAAAAGTACTGACACAAAAAGCGGCCACAATAGTGGATGCCAAACATATGCAAATTCAAAATGTTATCAAACATATACAGACCATATTTAAACACAACCCAGCTCTGACAGCTTGGTAAATTTGAGACGAGCATTTTAAATTTTTAACGTTTTTCGGATTATATGTACCGTAATATCCAGAGAGAAAGAAAATTCATATTATCTGAGAAATGTTTGAAACAAACTGAAAAAAATGCTCAGAGCTTTTATTTGTTCTTATTTTCTAGTCACATGCAATGATTTCTTTTGAAAGAAATTCATTACATTTATAATGTATGTTAAATGTATAAGCAGCTAATAAGCATTTTAAAAGACACAAAGAAAAGCATATTAAAAAATATCATAGAATAATAATAACAATATTATTACCTTATACCTTGTATGTAAACAGTATGTAGTTTTTAGCGGATGTATCAGGGATAAATTACTGCAATTTGCAATAATAGTTATTACATGCAATGCAATAATATTGTATTATGTTAAATGCTACCTACCTATTTTTGTTTTTAGATCAAGAATGTTTTTGTTACAATGTACGGTAGATCTGTGTACCCTGGGTGTTTGATTTGGGATTTGCATAGAAATATATACCTACCTAGTTTGTATAGCAAAAGCGATTTCTAAAGCTGATTGATACAGATACTATAATTGATAAAACAAATATATCTAGGTATTTTTGGTCAAATTTTTGTATTATTCTCAACTTAATGTTTTACCAGAAATAATAATAATATTACGATGTTATTTTATTTTACACGTTTATCTGTAACGCATGTAAACAGAACTGAGCCAAAACATGACAGTAATAGAGAGCAAAGAATCAAGTTAAAATGTGTAAACCCATCCTGGTGTAATCTATGTACCTATACAAGGGGAAACGGTAAATTACCATACCCAAATCCGAAAAAGAGTTTATTTGTTGTACTTGGCAAAGCGAACAAAATCGGGTAATTTTTCTCGAATTCGAAGCACATGTACTTTTATTTTGACCCTAATTGGCTCCGATCATAGACACATTTTAGCCACATATTGGAATTTTTACCCTCCCGAGATTCAATTTCTGGATACGGCCTTGATGTAATAATATAATATCTAGTAACTTCAGTTCAGAACAATCGCATTGATGAAGTCTTTATAACAGAAATCATGTAATGAATCCTTTATAACAGAAATCATGTAATGAATCCTTTATAACAGAAATCATGTAATGAATCCTTTATGTAGTAATTATAACATTTGTACGTGTTAAAAATTCTAATCTCTAAACAAAATGAAGATTTTATTTTGAAGCTTATACAATCATTTAAGAAAAATGAATTATTCCATCAATTGTTACAACTCCCACAAATTAATCCCACAAATTACAATTACAGTTTTATACTTTGCCTTAACTGTTAGATTCTACAGCTTATTGATTACTCGCATTTTGTAAATAGTAACATTATTGTTTAGAGTTAAATAAGTTGGTTTTTGGTTTAAGAAATTAAAGAATCTACAATTATTTGTTACGTTGTATTTGTATTATATAATATGACACCAACAAAACCAATTAAAGTGAAAGCATTTATGCAACAATTAAAATAGTAAATGTCTGCTTGCTTCCTATGTTATAAGAAATAGATTGATGATATGAATGTGTGTACTTATATGTAGACGTAAAGTACACACTTCAAAATTTTATGTTGTGGTTGTCATTGTAAATAAAAGTGTGGTCTTGTGGTGTGGATATGAAATAAATAATATTAATCATAATCATCTCAAGTGAATGCACATTATGGGAACGTCTGCTGCTGCAGCATCCTGCACAAATCCTCTGGGGTCAATTGCCTCTCATGATGATGTGGACAAACAAGATCTAGCCAATTTCTGATTCACTCTTGACGAATAAACTTTCATTTTTTGTTTTCACCTACTTTTTTCAGAGCATCGTAAACATTTTATTTTTCATACAATACAAGTTGCAGTCTCTGTGCTTAACTTTCATATAATAAGAATCACAATCACATTGTTATATCCAAGCCACACGCAATATGCACAAAGCACAAGACATACTAAATGTAAGTACATGACGCATATTCTCAAGCAATGTTTAGATTTTAGATACCTACTTACTACTTACAAGTTACAAGTATTATACATTACATTAATGTAGACCTATGTGTGCCTACAACCTATGTGTGCCATCAATAATTGCATCTTATTTTGCTGTATTAAATAGATCGTCTACTTTGTACTGCATATTATACATTCATGCATTGTTTTAATTAAAGATATGTTTGTGTAGGAATGTTATTTATTATTGGCATACATACCTAAACATCTTCTTTTGCTTGTTTAGCTGAGAGCTCTGATAAATTGTAGTGATAGCTTGCCATATACGTGATTGTTGCGTTACCATAAGTTAATGAATGCCAAAATTTTGTACAAACTCTTGTAGTTAACATCATGACAGGGATTTAATTGCCATCCTACACATTTGTGCTGCTGATTAGCTTGGATTTGCTTTAATCAAACTTCGACGGGTGCAATGGTCATATCATAATTGTATTTATCAAATTGTAATCATTCGTGTACATATGTACATGCATTTATAAATATTTTCATGGAGTATGTATTATATAGATAGTAATAGATAATGTCTGTAATGTAAGGTATAAAGGTTATTGTACTGACTAGACTGTTAAATAACGTTCACAGTAGTCGTGTTAACTCCGGTGTGCAAAACTTGAAATAACTAACTGCAGTTTGCAATTATTATTTTGCATTAGTACGAACGAGATGGAGCTGAAAGAACCAAAATTGGTTGTCGCTTTTCTCATCAGTAGTTTGTTTTTTAAACATAAATTGCCAATGCATTAGCTTTTCCCATTTTTGCAATACACTGCAATTTATACATTCATTTCACTTTACAAAATATTAAACCAGAAAATTGTTACTTTAAAAAGGCAGTTGCGATTAGGTAGCATTGGCGTATTTTTAACCAACAATTGTAATCATGCAGATATCTTTGGCGCTTATGGAGTTATGGGCATCGTATTTTATCTACCAGAGTTTGCTTTAACAATTTGCTCTGGTAGTTAATGCTTTTTACTCATCTACCCCTGCGATAACACCCGGGTTATTTCATGGGTCCGGGTTGTTTTGAAGGTCCAGGTAGATTTAGAAGAAAGAAATGGTATATATTATATTGATACTATGTTTTATCAATATTGTTAGATGTAAACTAGTTTATTTATTCTATGTTTGTAGAATACCGACAAGGCGACAACCTACACATTTACATATAATAATAGGATTCGCATATTGAATTAGGTAGTAGAGTTATTAAATACTGAGGTAAATGTGATTAGCAAATTAAAGCGAACATTTAAATTGATTAGATATTTTCTACCGGAAGATCTAGTTTTTCTTTTAAGTATATCTACTTGTAAAAAAATGTAAACTATTTACTATTAATGTATATGAATAATATGCACATATTAACATACATGTTTACCTTTATGCTATTAATTTTATGATCAATGCATAATAACTGGGTTTAATTGTTTGTACTGTATAGATGATTGTACTTTAGTACTGATAAACATGATTGGTTGAATGGTTGAACATAACTATTAAACTATAGCTTCTGAACTTCTGAAGCTATCCGAAATTGCACTATAGTAGATGCAGCAAAAAATGAATAAAGGACTGTCATGAATATTATTTGTGATGCTTCGACGGAATATTTCAATTTAAGTAGTATTAGTCATAAGTACAAACATGGACAATGCAGATTATATGTTTGCATACGTATACAAACGTTGATTCAAAAACTAACTATATTTGCAATAGTAAGGCAAGCAAAGTAGTAAGTAGGTAAATAACAGGATAACTTTTTAGAAATAAAATTATACATTCAAGTTCCTGCTTCTTGGGTCAAAAAGCTTTTCCACTTCACTTAAATCATACTGTCATTTTCTTTCCTTTACCTAATTACCTCCTTCTTATGTGTATCTTCATACAGCTACACGGTAATAATTTGCCATGCAAATCATTACCTACTACTCTTTAGCCAACGTAATTGCTTCTTGCGTATAAATATTTGAATATTAAGTCGAATAATATTAAGAGCAACTGTTGCAAAGCTATAAACCCATAATGAAAACAGTAGTATATAGGTTGTCTTTATCTTCTGATTTTGTAGTAGAACCGACTGTCATAAGAATTTCATTTATCATTGCTGTGTTGATGTTTCATGCGTATTCTGCGTGTCTCTCTATAGACAATAGAAACAACAAACAGAAAAAATATACAACAATGCCAAAACACTCTACCAAATGCTACCAGTCACAAGTATGCTATGATTTATTCAACTTCTGATCATACTAGTTTCTTACTATAGTTTTATTGCTTTGGTGCAGACATATATTGAATCGTAACATCATATTTCGTTAATTTAGTTTAACATTTAGGGCTCATTCTATGAACATTCCAATTTACTGCTTTCCTTTTCCTTAACAATCATTAAATAAAAATATCTCTGTCTAAAGTAAATTAAAGTCAATCCGTACACTTTGATAAGTCCAAATGTATCAATCCAATTAAAATGTGTATCACTCAACCAAATTTTTTTTAAATTAAAAAATTCACATTCATTACTGGGAATGTATATACAAAAGCATGGTAATATTGTATATAGGTAGTGTCAATTACACAATAATTTAGGCATTATATGCTTCTTCCTAGGTTGTGTAATTCCAATTATTCTAATGCTCCATTTCAATTACTAACAATACGAGATACCACTTTTATTGTAATTGGGTATGCAACATTGCTTTACAATGTAAAAAATGTATGCCTTATTTGGACAATAAAATTTCATTTTTTATAAATCTGACCGTAAACAATTTGAAAAGTTACACTGACTGAAATACATGGAAATTTTACAATTCTTATACTATATTTTAAAATAGGTTTTAGGGAAAGTGAACAGAAAATTGTATGTTTAAAATAAATGCAATTACTCAGTGTGTTTGTAATTAGTAATTAATTAATGAACCACATAGGGAGTACAGTTTTAAATTGACACCACCAATATCTGACTGAAGTAAATGATTGTATTTGCAAGTGTATCGCAAATGTAAATAAATGCACATTTCTACGTATCGTACACATAAACACATGTAGCCGAGTGATCCTAATCGTGCATGTTCATGAGCATTACATTACATGTAAATTCGATCCTTCTCCTTGCATTTAGTTAAAAGTGTAAAGATAACTTTCTTTGTATTCTATTTACTTACTCTGATTAATGTTTACGATTGCCAATGAATGACAGCATTCCTCAAACAGTGGCACGCGCTCAAGCCGGTTGTCAGAATGGTAGCAGCTACCTACTACCTGGCTGACAAAACGCGTTACTCACGATTACAAACATATTTTATGTGTGCTTGTGTTTGTCGTTGTCTCCAAGAGATTTGACATTGTTTCGCAATTACACATTTTATGACGTCGATTTAGACGAATGCATTTACACACATATGACGACCACATAGTACACAAAACTAGACAAAATTATTTAGGTAGGGCATTTAGATCAGATCGTTCTTTCCTTAGCTTCAGGACATTGCAATAATGAACATGTCTGTCTATAAAATAGTAAACAATAAATTCTAGATCTTGCAACTGTATTACTATTACTAACACGGATGCACATAGGTACGATTATAAAATGTACTGTGCATATTCTGTAGTGTTCCTGCTAATGAAAATCATCGTTCTGGCTCTGGGACATATTATATTATTGTTTGAAGTGGATGAATTTATATGGTGCAAATGCTACCTTCTTATTTGTGGGCAAAGCTTATTATTGAATTACAACATCATTGCATTATTTTTATTAAGGCCTAATTTGGGTATCATTATGGAAATGTGTACCACAGGCACAGACCTACATAATAATATTAACTTGATACAGTAGGTCATTACTCTCATTATAACC
>JAQFYB010000908.1:0-40794 GCA_034694085.1 Pogonognathellus longicornis
TGAAACAGGGCTATCTAAGGACTAAGTCAACCCCATGTATAAACTGCACTATAGTGTAGACTGATCACACGGTATAAGTACTTTGCTTATAGTAGCTCAAAAGTTCTTACAGCAATAAAACATGTATACTTAAGTGTGCATAGATTAAGCAGGATATCTACAAAAATGATGCCCATAACAATAAGAGAACTACAATTCAATTTGTTAAAAAACCATTATACAAAATATAATCTTATTATTACTGTGAAGCGAAAGATTGTAAATTGTTAACTATGAATGTTTTTGCCTTTACTTCTGCAGATAAAATGTGGAATATAGATCCCCATCATGATTTTATTTATGGTACAGATTATGCCACTATGTAGGTACATACTATTACCAAATGTCATCAATCTCATCAATCCTTGTATCAACTTTAGTTCAAAATTAGTAAAATTATATTATCTCATCCATAATGATAATTATTTTCTACTTGTGTTTTCTCCTCTCAAAGAGAATCTTATAGTAATGCAGGCTAATGCTACTATTAGATACAATAACATTTATTGGTATTAAACAAACCTCTGAAGAGCCCAATTTCTAATGAATACTACTGTCAAAGAATATTTAATGCGACCCTAAATTGCAAAATTCCCTGTTTGCAAAAATCAAACCTTTTCTGAAATAGTTTCTGAAATTTCCATAACAATTTCCATAACAATGAAACAATTGCTCTCCACATAACCTTTCATATTATTTAGGGTCGCATTAAATATTCTTTGACAGTAGTATTCATTAGAAATGGGTCTCTTCGCCCCAGTAGATACTTGTAGTTACAAGTACCTACTTTTATTATTTTATGTAATGCATATATTTTACAGGTGGGCAATTATTATCTATAAAAAGTTCAATTATCAATAAATCATTTATTAAACATTTTAAAGCTAAGGCCATTTAATTGAGCGTATTTAAACAGAAATTATACTTAATTATACTGCAGTTGTATTAGTTGTAAGTACAATTGATTTATGTATTCTTTATTGTGAACAAGTAACAAGATTTTCAAAACATATTAAATTAGGTATACCTACTTTACTTACACTACCTGTGCTGTGTAAATATAGGTATTTCTATAGCATAGCGAGTGCCCAGATACACATGCTCCGTTGCAATTGCACTACGTATGTTTATATGTATTTCTATACGTGCAAAATATAATACAATTGTTCGACTCACAATCAGCGTGAAAAAATTCGATCACAGAACTTTTCTTTGATGAGAAATGCAAGACTGGCAAGAAATCCAGTGACTAAGACCATATAAACAAGGAACACGTCATTAGCATCAAATTGTTCCGGTTGTTTTTCATATTTTAAACATCTGGGAGAATTAGTAGTAATGTAGTTTTTCATAAATTTATTTCGTAATCCGCTTTGAAATAGAGCTACAAACCTGTCAAACATACTTATGATAATTGAAAATTGAAATAATAGTAATATTTTCCGAATATAAGTATATTTAATAGGTAAATCGGTTACTGTTAATGAAAGTAATTAATAATAAAATTAATGATATTTCATAATTACGGGAAGCTGAGATATTCTCTTAGAGAGCTATTGAGACGAAGCATTACTCCTGCGTAACCAGGCATTGCATCATTAATTGGCAAGTCTGTAAAAGGCTCACAAATATCTTGAACAGTTAACGGAACAGGGCTCGTGGTTGAAATACGTTGGAACCACAGTTCTTTATAAGTTAATAAAGCATAATTGTAATTTTTAATGATATTGTATCCTTCGTTGGCACCGACAAATCTATCTAAATTTTCATTCTTAGACAAATTCTGCTTTTCGAACAAAGTCTGAAAATAATTTACATCGAATTAGACCTAACTTGACGAAATACAATTACTGCAAACGCTATATAGGTAGTTACAGTATTCGGTTATTTATAATAATAGTGCATATAGATTTAAGCATAAAATAAGTAAACCTCTAGTGCTGAAATGGCATTAAGTATATTTCGATCAGCAATAAAAGGCATGTTCGATTTCACCAGTTGGTCATAATGGAGAATAGGTCCTTTTTGATTCGACAATGTCGAAATAATTGATGCGGCATATACAGTGTAGCAAACCAGAGCAAATATCAAAGTTGAAATGTGTATTATTTTAAACGATTGAGACATAGGAAGATGCCAACCTGGATGTTAACCCAATATTAATTATTGCAGTTTTTACAACATATACATCATAGTACAAAGTAAGACATATTTACCGATAGTGATTATAGGCTAAATCATTAAGCATACCCTGTAATGTTATGGAGCTTATCAGCCATAATATTAAGACACCTCCATAGACGTCATTGTCCACTGCTTTATCGAAGTTACTACGAACTCTAAAAACCTTTTTTACGAACATTATTGCTTTTTTACTGCATAAAATAGTGAACCATGATAATAGTATAATTCTCCATAGAGGCATACTGAAAGATGTGATATAAATATTCCTGAAAAGACTTGCAGGAGGTTGACGGAATATTGCTGAGAGTCTGGATATATAAAATCAGTTTTGCATTAGTTTAAGCTCATCGTTTACAAAATATTTACACTACAAATATTTGTATATATGTAAATACTTACTTGTAATAGTATACTGGTTGAAATGGTTTAAAAAAGCGCATTCTAAAAGGTGTTAACTCACTATTCTGTGTGATAATGTCAATTTCTCCATTCAGTAGTTGTCGTCCCATCCCAGTTTCTGGAAAGTTATCTTTATTGCCTATCCATCCTTTACCCTTAACATTGGTGAGCCTTTGCAACAAAATTCTAAACTCATTCATAGCCAGGCTTTATAAAATAATCTGATGAGTGTATTGTAAAACACTGAATACTGATAGCAGGTATTTTGCATAACGCAAAAACTTGCTAATACGTGATTGTAAAATAAAAATTACTATTTATAATGAATATGTACTGCACAAGTACTAGCACTGTGCTTACGTAAAATTAAAGTAGTCAGCTACAAATTGCATTAATTCGATCATCATTTCAAAACTGGTTTTAGAATTTATAGTAGGATCTCGCTGTAAAATGAAACACACCATTGACACATTTTTCATAGAAATAAAGGAAACATGTTTGTTTTCCTTACGTAATAAGCTCCTCGTATTGTAACACCATGAAAATTAGATCTTCTCTTAATTTTATTCACTATGTCCTCCGAAATTAAAGGTTGTTGGGAAAGGTTTATTAATAATGGCTGAATTACTGCGACAACTTTATGGACTGAATAAAGTTCAAGTAGCAGACTCATTCTGGACGCATTACTCCTTGAAAAATTCTCACAAGCAAAGCTTAAGTAAATATCGGAATCCATGGGGTACCTTTTAATCGCTCTTTGTAAAATGGCATTGTCATGCATATTGGAAGGAAATCCTTTTTCAAGTACAGACAAACATGTAGAATTAGGCCATTGTAAAACATACATTGGTTGTTGAGCCACGGTTTTTGCCTCTGCTACTGATGCAATCTGGAAATCCAAAGCACTATCACTTATAAATGTGATTTTCAGAAAATATTTATGTTCTAATTAATATTTCTGTGCGTATAATATTGACTAATGTACCGCTTCTAAGTAAAGAATTAATTCCGAAACGTTTGCAGGACAAATGAACACAACCGATGGCTGTTTAAAATTGCGAAGCCCCTTTTGCATAAAAGGATTATACAATATACTCTCCACTTGAAATGCGTAATACGTCACCTGCAGTCCAAACTGTAGCAAGGGTATTGAATCCTCCAAAGCTGTTAACAATGAGCACAATTATGTATTGAGATATTTATTTTTTAAATTCATGTATGTAAATGATATTCATAACGTGTAAGGCAGAGCGTGTCAGTGAACAAGAGAGGCAAAAAAGTGCATAATACAAGCATTATATACACATAGAGTGATTGATGTTTGTTGTTAACTTGCACTAACATATATTTAATGAAAAGTTATTATGTACCGTAGGGACATTGTGTGTGAAATAAAATGTCATGATCCTCTAAAAATTCCTTAGAGAAAACACTCACTGCGGAACTCTGAAGGTCGTATAAAATACTTAGTGCATAAATGACAAACATCTTATAATGTATTTGTAGCCTAATGCATTCTGCCATTTGAAAAATTAGTTTCAAGGGAAATTCTCATCAGACTTTGTTAAGAGATTAAGATGGCAGTTTTTCAAGACTCTTCTCGGCGTAACTAATGTGTTATGCACAAGTAAATGTATGACATTAAATTATCACCAAACAGACAAGACTAATAGCAACACAACTTTATGAGTTTATGCACTATGAATGCTATGATGCATTCAATTAAGATTCATATCAATGTATTTTGGTAGGTATGTCTATTGTTAATGCAGCAACTACTTATATGTATACGTGAGGCATAACAAGATAATTGATTGAAAGATGACTACTTCTGCCACTCTAATTGATTACAACTTTATTGTTATTAATTGTAATTAAATATTTAATAGAGTTATACCATGCATATAATATTATGTGATGTGCTAAATGATTTTCCCTCGTCGTATCTTAACTTGCATGTATTATAATACCAGGCTAAGGCAAAATATGATAAATAGGTCTTCTTTATACATAGAGTATAAATATATACATATAATTTCCTATAGTGTAGTTGCCAATCCCACGCTATTATCTAACGAATTTATCAATGTGGAAATAAGACCGAGGATTTCATTGAAAAAAATGGGTTTATTCTCAAATGAATGCCAATATACAAAAAGTACAAAATGTATTAGTCGATGAGTTTTCCATTCGAGTTTCAGTGCTCCCAAGTGTACAAATATGTTACAAGTGCAGTTTACAAGTCCATTTAATTAGGGTCGTCCATTAGGGCAAAGGAGACAGTCAGCAGCACCTGTAAACAAAAAATTAATAAAGGTTAAATTCTAATTCATTAAATTAGGTTTATGCATGCCCTATAGTTTATAGTTACTCAATAACTAGAAAAGCTTATGAATTTAGGTATGAAATTCATAAGTACTTATGAATTTCATACCAATTGGTTAAGCGTCAAAATAATTTAATTTGATAATTTCTTACGTCTTAATATGCATAGGACAAAATATCTTAAGAACATACATCTTAAGAATGTGCACTCTAAAGGTGAATGTCTAATGTAATACGTAAACTATTAAGTTAGCTACTTTAGAATCGAATCCTCTCTGAAGAAGATATGTATAGATATGAAAATGACTTTACCGAAACGGCCACCACCATGATCTCTTGGGATTCCACGGACGGGTCCTTCGAATTTGGCGTATCTGCCGTCGCTTGTGTCTAAACCGAATGCAAAGTTAGGGTTGGTTCCTCTGGGGCTTCCTCTGTTGTTGTTATTGTTGTTGTTATTGTTAGTGTTGAAATTAAATGTTCTTCCATTGTTGTTGTTTTGTCTGAAATTATTGTTTTGGGGTCTAAAATTATTGTTTTGGGGTCTGAAATTATTTTGTCTGAAATTATTGTTGTTGAAATTGTTGAATCTCTGAGCTTCAGCCAAAGCCAGAGCAAGAGCGCACAAAACAATAGCGAATAACCACCTCATTTTGGAATCGTTTCCACAAGTGAGAGTGAACTGTAGGATTTCCTCTTAGAAGTGAATCCTCTTGTGCACTGATGAAGAATAAGGGAGCGAAATTCTTTGCTAACTCTTTAAATCCTTTGAGACAGGTTGCCTTTCAGCTATTTCCGTTCTCTATTATTACCAATGTATCATGTGTAGATAGTTAAAGTAAAGGTATTATTATTATTAGGGCAAAACCATTGAAAAAGAACGTGTATAATAACAACAGAAGGACTACTAACTGATGATGGTGGTGAGCAGAATTGTTTTGCTATTGTGACCGTACTCATTGCATGAGCATATATTCAGCATGCATTCGCATCTTCGATTTTGTCGTGACTCAACTAACTATATACTACGTGTTGAACAAAGCATCAAAAGTACGTAAGCTCCGTAGTTGACTTGAATGCACTTCTCATAGAGTTACTAGTAAAGTAGTTAGTTGTAATAGTGATGTGATGTTCTAGTCGTAGTTTGCAGTCTCTAGAGCCTAGAATGGAGATAGTAAGCAATAAGCAAGCAAATAGGATTATGTATACTGAAAAGAAGGGAAGAGTGTCAAGGAAATCAGCCAAGCTCGCAATTGGAGAATAATGCACCCTATTTTATTGTTTGCAAACACAGTAACCAGTAACTGCGGTAAAGTACGCTACCTACATACTGTGTAATAATATGCGACTTGCGACGTAAGAAAACCCTTTCGTTGATAATTCACTTTATACACATACAGATTACAGATAAAAACACATAACTGCGTGTGTAACGTTAGCATACTGCACTACATTCTTGATACTTAAATGTAGATAGTACTTACTAGCAATTTAGTTCGTTACAAACATTATATAAAATAACAACAGGTAAAGGTAGGTGGTTGATGCTCTCGTGTTATGTACTCTACGTATTACATCTCCACTACTACTTGGATGTTCAAATACGACTTTTTCTTGTATTATTAAAGCTTATTATAATAATGCTCTATACCAGACCATAAGAGACCACACAGTATAAAGCATACGATAAGCTGTGTTGTAATGTCAATTGAGTTTCTGCTTTGCTGAATGCAGTTGACTTACAATCAGTTGAATTGGCTTTGCTTGACTTGCACAGAATCCAACATTATCTTTCGTATCGGTTAGTTTGGCGAAATACTTGTATAATAAATGCATTTAATATTTATACCTACATGGCAGAGGGGTACACACGGTTGTGAAACAATTACCTACATGTATGTGCAGTTCTACTTGTAGTAGGTACATCATTTACGTATAGAGGCATAATGTTTGAATAGCTTTAGTTGAAGCAAGGTAATAATGCCATACGATGGGATGACGACGTGGTCGTCGACTAATGATTAAAGTCTGATGCCAAGGTAAATGGGATGCTAATCCTGTAATAATCATTTCTGACTAACTTGTCTTATCTCGTCTTCTTGAGTGAATTAACACCTGTAGTATTGTATTGCTGTGTGTATACAAGCACTACAATAATATATGTTTAAAGAATCCTTATGTATGGTAAATATAAATACCTAGGTAATACCTACATATATAAAGCACGACTCTATTTTGACTGGGAGTCTCAATCGGCAATGTACTTTCTATTCTATTTTAGAGATGCTTTGACTTATGACTCGGAATCTTGGGATTTCTTATTAGCAAATTGTTGACTTACGACTTACAATGAAGTATAATTTTCAAATCAAGGTTTGTTCTCTCGTTCGTTCATTCACATGTTAGAGATGGCATTTTAGATTAAAAAAAGTCTAATAGTACATAATAGCAGAGAGACAGAGATATATTCTTTATCATCATTCCTGGGACTCAGTCAATTTTTTAAGGGTTGAACATGCATTTCTTTCATGCATTCATTTATTTTTATGGAGTAGGTAACTGTAAATATACTTGAGGCAACGAAGACTGTGGTAAAATCAACAATCTGCATGTTGAGGAAGCGAGCGTGGTTCTGAAACGATAATAATGTTATAAATAATAATAGCCAATGTTTTTTAAATGACTTCATTTTTTGATTCCTCGGGATTGGGTGCTTAGCATAATATTAACAATGAGAAAGTGCACTTCTGTGTTGACGAAATTCTTAATAGGATAATAATTCTGATTTCTGCCACTACCTAAACCACAGTTACAAATATGTGAGGGGATGGCAGTTTTATTTGTCAATTCGTCTTCGCAGCTATACTCTTATACTCACGCACATAGCTGAGAAATTACGGATATTAAATAGGACAGTCATCACATCAAAATAACTTTCTTCCTATTTAATACACATCCTAATAATTCCTCTTGTCCGTAGTCAGTTTAGTGAAATTCTGTCATTTGGATTTTGGAAGGGACTAGCCAATCCAACAGAGTAAAATTAAAATGAATTACTTATAAATACAAACCTTACATTACAGACATCAAAAGTTCTTGCCATAACTTTTCAATTACAATTCAGATTGGGTATTACATACGTACATTGAGTCCATGTCTGTCTGAACATGCAATTACTGACACGTATGTGATTTCTATTTACACATGTTTTTATTGTTATGACTTGCTTTATTACTTTATTACTATCACCAGACTTACATACTGAAAGATTCGCATTCTTTTTTCATAGTACTAAAAAATCCAAGGAAAAACAAAGAGCACATTTTATGTATAGGCATCTCACCTTGCTTTGTCATATTGTATAGTTGTCTCATTCATAAAACTATTCTCATTTATTATTATTATTTAATCAATTCCTATTCTGATGTTGGCAGGAGGTGGTGGAAAGCTGTGAGACAAACACAAGCAACACTATTTATGTCTAATTGTAATTACCCCATGGATATCTAAAAATAGAGATAGCACATAGGTACAGTTACAGGTAGGTAGTGTAAAAGTACACAGATAATTAATTCATCTTGTTTATTGTAAATAAAATCGTCGAATCTCAAAACAATTGAATTTTATCGCGTGATAATAAAACTAACGTTAAATAATATATACGTAAATATTGACACTACAACTATTGGTACTACATTACCATATTCGACTTATTAACACTAACATTCACACTCATTCAAAGCCATTTCTTCGAAATACCTATATTGAAATGCATGCATGCCTTTATGCACATACTAGAAAAGGAAGGTGCCATAAAGAGAAACATGTTAACATCATTGTCTTGTATGAATAAGCCCACATTACTTATCATTAACTCTCTCATTCGCTCCTTAGGTACTCAGTAATAATATAATATTACCTAAGACACAAAATTGATTCATCTCAGAAGGTAAAAGTGTATACCTAACCTTTATTACAACATCAAATCAAATAGTTTATTATATTTTGTGACCCTTTGTCTAAAGAGGTCCCAACCACTTGTTTTCAACCTCTATCGTCATGGTCGAAAGCGAGCTTCACGATTTGCATAAATAAATACAAATGCGATCGTGAAATCTCATCTGTGTAGTGTAAAATTAGAAAAAGTTTGTGCTCTTTGCAAAGTCCATGAATGAAGATGAATATTTGCTGCAAATAAAAGAAAATGTCAAGTTCGGATACTTGTTTGACAGGAAGTTTCAGAGGATTTCTTAAAGGATACTTACGTATTCATGAAGGGATTGCTCGATTGCCATTAATTTTTATGCACATTATACTTGTACAAACAAAATATTAAAAGAATTCATAAACAAATTTTGCACTATACTTATAAAATGACCACAGGTGGGCTATAAATTGCATCTTTAAATTATGCATACATGTAGGAAGTTTTCTTATTCTTCCGCATGTACTTACTTGTATTGAACCATGAAGTAATTCTTTAAAAATCATGATATTCAATATTTTTATAACAAACAAGGAATACCTACAACCTTAAATGTCTTGAACTGTCACAAAAATGTATAAATATGTAAATCTATAAACTCGCAACACCAACGCGTGTTCTGTGCATGATGTGATGATAGTTTTGGCATTAGCTGTGGCTGTCACGGATTTTGGCACAGCATTTATTAAACCCAAGAGATTCACTTTATCAATTGTTTATGAAGTCGTGACAGATTGCGTTAATTTTGTTGTGTGTTGTTGCATGCATTTCATGTGTGTCTAATTTATTCACGATTATCAATCTTATGCTTCACAATATACGTATAGATCGTTTCGTCGCATTATTATTGGTACAAAATAGTACAAATATCTTTGCTTCTGCAATGAACGAGTTTTATCAAATGAATTTGCAATCCTCTCATTTTGTATTTTGCATAAAGTCATAACAAAACATAACACAATCAGTGTAACAGTTTACATTCAGGTTCTACATAGGGATTTATTCTCTATCAACTACGAGCTATAGCTCTCGAGTCGTGGTCGTTGATACTTATTTTATTTTTGTGTTTTGTAAATGTCTCTCCTGTAATTCTGCGTAGGTCTAGGTACCTATAAAGTATAAAGGTAATAATATTATTCAGTACTTTTGTACTTAGTTTATATCTTTTTTCATATCGTAACTTTATACCTTTACTTGAGATTTGAGTACCTTTATGTTTGTGTGCATCTACATATTTTTATAATGTAATATTAAGCGAAATGACTGAAACTGCTTTACTGACACTTTATACCTACTGTTTATACATTGCATTGGGTTGAAATAAGAACGAACAATTTGGCATGATATCTGCTTTTGCTGGCGGCATTCAGTGCAGCCCATCTGTTCATTCTTAACTTTATGTACGCATTCACACTATACAGAATGCAACAATTAGTCCCTTGTACATTTGGGAAAGTTTTAGCTTGAACTTATGCAATAATATTTCTATTATATTTATGTTGTGGTAATAGTTTAGCAATTTGTATTGCAGTTATATTAATAAATAATAACATTTCACATATATAAACATACAGAGATACACACAAGCTGTCCTATCCTATAGGTACCTAGGATATCTACCTGTAGGTACAATTAATTTGTATTCATCTTTCCACACGAAATAAATATGTCGAGTTTGCTGACTGGCTTAGCTGGGAAAGTGGTCCTCATTACCGGTAAATTAACACAGAATTTACTATTATGTATAACATGCTATAGGTATTAAAGTGTATTTTTTACAATACTATAAAGTAGTTGTAGCTTAATTTGCATATTAATTCTTAGTTAGATACAAATTAAATAATGAAAATGAACACAATGTGACAATGTATTATAGTAACAATAGTAAGTGTAGCCTTTTATGCTTTAAGTTGTGTGTATGCATTGATTACGTATGTTGAAGATGGTGAATAAATTGACTTGTCATCTTTCTTGTCATTAAAGGAGCTAGTAGTGGACTTGGAAAATATGCTGCTTTAGAATTTGCGAAAAATGGATGTCGCATTGCCATATCTGGTAGAAATAAAAGAGCTTTAGAAGAAACAGAAAGTATGTGTCAATCAGATGGAAATCTTCCTGGGAAGAATGTAAGTAAAATATTACGAACTGAAATGATTTCATTTCTTGTCTCATTAATTTAGTCGCTAATTATGTTATGTAAATTGAAAACCAATTCTGCCTTAGTAGGTTTTAGAATTATCCTGAATTACCTATGATCTATTCACAATAAATTCAAAATCATACAATGAATATTTTTATTGAGACTTCAAGATTTTAAAATATTTATATCTTAAAATGTAGATTCTGAACATTTTAGCGGATTTGGAAAAAGCTGATGACTGTAGGCGGGTAGTAGGGGATACTGTTTCGAAATTTGGTCAACTTGATGTACTGGTTAATGCTGCAGGAATCTTGACCGGAGGTGGGATTGAAAATCTGAGTTTGGAAGATTATGACAAACAAATGAACATAAATGCTCGATCTGTATTTATCACAACCCAAACTGCCGTTCCACATTTGAAAGCTACTAAAGGAAATATTGTCAACGTGTCCAGTGTCACTGGACTAAGAGCTGTAATTATTCCTTTTAAAAAACTTTTGGACATTATTTGCTTTCAAATCAAATCATTTTTATAGTTATAATTTGTTAATCATTTAGTTTCCCGGAGTTTTGTCGTATTGCATGAGTAAAGGTGCAGTTGACCAGTTGACTAGATCCGTGGCCCTTGATCTAGCTCCGTACGGTGTTAGATGTAATGCTGTAAATCCCGGTGTAATTATTACTGGTCTTCACAAAAACGCTGGAATGGACGAGGAAGCATATAAAAAGTAAGATTTGTGAAGGTTACAACATAATATTAGCAAATATAATTTCATTTCCAATGCACTTTATTGATAGAATACCTATAAAATAAAATTAAATATTAGAATCATGCCTATAAATTTCTGTTGAAAACCTAGACCTATTCATATCAAGTATTATATTATTGATCATTAAACATACGAAATATTGATTAGACTTTCCATAATTTATTTCTAGGTTTCTGGAGCACTCCAAATCAACGCATGCATTAGGGAGGGCAGGTCAACCACATGAAGTAGCAAAATCAATTGTCTTTTTGGCATCTAACGAATTATCTGGTTTTCTAACCGGAGTGACATTACCAATTGATGGGGGAAGAAGTGTAATGTGTCCTCGATAAGTAGTGGATATTTTATTGAAATACATAAGCCACCCGTTGAAATCTCGGGCTCCCAATGTGAAACAATTTTAAAGGTGCGTTATTATATTTTAGAATGTATTTAGTCGTATAGCCAACTAAAAGACTTTAAAATACAAATATAAAAATTAGCAATGAATTTTCATGCTACTACATGTTCCTATACTTATAAATAGCTTATATATATTCATAAATAAAATGATACTCAGATACTATTTTATGTATAAAATTGTGTCGTTTACGCCTGAACCGAACACTCTATCTAATAAATATTACACTGCAAAAGTTCATTTCATTAATCGATAACATAAATGCAAGATAAAATGAAAACATGTATGTATACAATGTATAGCAAATAGATACGTGTTTAAACGTAGTTACTATTATTAAGTACATAGTTCTGTAATCAAAACTCGTTATTGATATCCGGCGGAAGCCTAAATGACCACATTTGTGGTCTTTTAAACTGACTTGAAATATGAAGACTTACCATTCAACAAAACAATCTGAGGCTTTTTGTATCTTTAAAAACTATCCCTTTCTCTAATGCTATTTATTTGAGGGTTGACAAATGAACTTCAAAAAACTAAACTACTAATTTGATTCAATGTTTCATGTTCAATGTTATAATGCATAGGAGGTTGTTATTATTGAGGATTTCGGACTTGGAAAGCTGCAATTGTGGTTACTCAGTATAGCTGTGGTTACCTTTCTGGAATAAAGCAGTTAACTGATCAAACTACCTAACTACCATTAACCCCTTCATGCAAACATCTCACAAATGCCACACATCCAATCTAACAAGTCTAACTACAATTATCATAATTGTATTAGCTCTTTACCTAAAGTACAATATCTTTTATTTAGTAGAAGAATGATAATTTCAAAACCCTGTGCAACCACATAATAATTGTGGTCATATTAATTGACAATGGGGCCATAATTGTGGTCATGTTAATTGACAATGGGGCCATAATTGTGGTCATGTTAATTGACAATGGGGCTTTAATTGTGGTCGTTCAGTACTACATCATTGCTAAAGTAGTTGAGGCTTCCACAGGATATGTAATAAAGTTAATTTCATTTTTAATTATACTAATTGGTTTTGTGAGATTATCAATCGTAACCTCTGGTATATGAGTATGAGGTACATAATGTGGTTTGATTACGTTGCACCCGTTGTAGGCTAATTGATATACCTTTCTTTCGTTTCGTAATGATACAGATTGAGACAAAAACGTGAAGTCTTTGTATGCATCGCTAGGTCGGTGACATCACGATTACCCCATGCCTTATAATATAGTCAGAAAGCAGGTTACATACATACAACAATTAAATACTAACATTAAGTGTGAAGATCTCTTAGCTCTTAATTGCCTCTACATGTATATGAAAACATACAATGTTCTCAACAAGGTGAAAAAGAAAAGCGTAAAAAAAATCTAGTCGAATTTTCCTGGATCTGCATTAATTAATTCTGGAAATGAAATTGCTGGAACAATCGTATCATCGTGCAATTGCATCGTGAACAATTGCAAAGCGCCAGGTAAGGTGGATGATTATTCCGTCTCAAGTTTCATCAAGTTGTCTGTTCTGTTTAAATGCAATATGCACCTATACAGCGGAGAGCGAACTTTGAAGAAACTAGAATCACTCTACTTGAGTTTTCAGGCTCGGTTACGGATTCCGGATACAGCAGAAACGAAGGATTTTACCCGAATTAGATACAATTTATCAGATTTAGCTCTTTGGAAATGTCAAGTTTGGAAACCGGGTTGAATGGAAAAGTTGTCCTTGTTACAGGTTACCATTGCTTATTGAATTTCATTTATATCTCATTTTTACATTATTAGTAATCTTCAGATCGCTGTGTTCTTCTTGCGTTATAGTTAAGGTATCAAAAGTATTTTAATGATAAAAAAAATATTTCTTTTAGGTGGTAGCAGTGGACTCGGGCGAGCTGCGGCAATCGAATTCTCTAAAAATGGTTGCAAGCTGGCTATAGCTGGGAGAAGAAAAGAGGCTTTGAATGAAACATCGTTGATGTGTCAGAATGAGGGGAAAATTCCTGAAAGTGATGTACGTGAATTCGAATTATTGAAGCTTACGTACTTCGTACTTTAATAATAAACTGGATAACCATTCGATAGTCAGAATGTCTAAGTTCTAAACTAAGTTTTCATTAAACAGATTTTACAAATTGTGGCGGATCTAGAAAAAGAAGATGACTCTAGGCGTATTGTAGAAGAAACTATAGCTAAGTTCGGTTCATTGGATGTCCTTGTTCTGTCTGCTGGGATTTTGGTTACGGGTGGAATTGAAACATTATCGATGGAAAGCTACGATCGACAAATGAATATAAATGCTCGATCTCCTATTGTTACAACTCAAGCAGCTATCCCGCATTTGAAAGCTACAAAGGGGAACATTATTAACGTTTCTAGTGTCACAGGAATAAGATCAGTAAGCTGAAGCATTAATTAAATGTATTTTAAATATCGTATATTGTTTCCCTCGTTCATGTATTAATCATCATGCATTGCATTTAAAAGTTTGATTTTGTTTTAATTCCAATGTAGTTTCCAGGAATACTTTCATATTGTATGAGTAAATCTGCTGCTGACCAATTTACTCGTTGTGTTGCTCTTGAACTTGCTCCTTTTGGGGTTAGATGTAACTCAGTAAATCCAGGTGTCATTGTCACCAATTGCCATAAAAATGCCGGAATGAGCGACGAAGCGTATGAAAAGTAATTATAAATAAAATTAAATATTTTTCAAATTCAGTGCTTTTTAAGCTTAGTAAGTGATGGAATCAACCTTTTCTTGTGCTTGATTATTTTAGATTTATTGAACATTCCAAAGTAACTCATGCCCTTGGCCGAGTGGGTGAAGCTGTTGAAGTAGCCAATGCAATCGTATTCCTTGCTTCTAATAAATTAAGTGGATTTATGACAGGAGTTACAATGCCTGTGGATGGAGGAAGGGGTGTAATGTGTCCCCGTTAATTAGTAGAAGTGTGAACCAGGAACAATAGGACAGAGATTGTATTGATGTAATGCACATCTATAGATATATTAATTATTCTTCTATATTATGTATATCTACAAAGAAAGTGCCTGATTTAGTAGATTTCTGTAAAAGATCAAATAAACTAACTATATATAAATAACTACTGTATCACATCAATTCTATCTTTTCTTAATTATTTAAGGTTTGGTTGGAGCATAGATGATAATATCGCCAGAAAAGCAATAACAAATCAAATGTCTCTTAGCCGGAAACTTGTTAAGAAAATATAATTCAAGCGTTTGTGAAGTTAATGTTACTATACAATAATGTGTTTTCAAAAAAAGCTGACAATAATTATTATGCACATGTAGAAGTGCCGTGGAGTACATGTCTTATTATAGCTCATTTCACTAACTTGAATTTGTATACAAATTGATTATTTTATGTCATATACTTATAATGTCATATCTGGATCTCTTTTTGAGGCACACATGCAATTGTATCGAATTAGTATCATTGTACAATTTATCAGGCTCCTTACACATGCAATTATTTTGTGATTTGTCTTTTCACCTTAAAATATTTACAAAATATTGCCCTTGCACTGACATGATTTCCTGTAGACTGCAATCATGATTATAGTTGTAGTTAGTTGTTAGCTGTTGTTAGCTTTACATTTCCATTTACTATGTAATGATATTATGGAGATATGTAAGTCATACGATTCTCATGTGGTTTGATTCCAAGAACAAACACTTCGTAGTATTGCTCTCAATTAAGATAATTAATATATTTAACCTTATCAATCTTTGGTTACTATTAATTTCAAATACCTCTACTGTCTCCTGATTGACTCTTTGTATTCTGTATATATACCACTCCTTTGCCAATGTATGAGACAACATTTCACCATATAAACATTATTTATGTAGCCCAACACAGCAGCATATTACATGAAGTTGGCAACTTTTTACTTGTGTCTCATTTCTTTGACGTCACCAAAACGATGAAAATCATAACTGGATGTCTCACACTTTATGATTCTTAGTACTTTGTCAAAAATTTCAATAATGACAGCTTGAAAGTGGTAAATCTTCCATGTATGTGTACAATGTGTTTTCCATTGACCAAGTTTAGATTGCATGACAATTGCACATTCAAAATTCTAAACACAAAAATGTGATTTTCAATGACTTAATATTTGCGTGGGTAATAACATGGATGACTCATGAATAAACATTTGGCACGCTCATCAATAGTAACCGCTAATTTTATGCTGATCTGAAACTTATATAAGGTAGGCTAATGGTTTGCTTGAACATAATATGCTAATTGAATGAGTATTTTCTAAATGGGCACAGTTTGGTTTGCTTCCAGAAGGTTAAAGGTCTCACTAAAAATTTGAGAACATGTTTAAACCTCACACAGCTACAGAATGCATTTATATTTTGTATTGATAAGTGTGCAGACTCAAGATATAAACAACATAGACAGAGCTCTAAAGTAGGTAGATATAGATCTTCGGCTAGCCGTGTCTAATTGTAAGTCACGCAGTTATTCATTCCCCAAATGGGGGAGAACTTGCTTGAACTCATCTAAAAGTCTCATTGAAAAGAAGCTGTACAGATTTATAGCACAGTTGGAGTTAGTGGAGGAAGACAAAATAAATTCTTTATAAATTGCATTTTTGGCAACACAGAAGCTTTCATTGTCATTTTGCAGATCGCATGTTCAGTTAACAACTAGTATCTGCGTAACTGTCTACTCACAATTAATTATTTTTCATTGTCTATACTGTCAACTATATCATGATAAAAAATGCAGTGAGGGTTCTGTCCACACCCCCATGAACCCCCAACCTATCTGCTAAAATAATGAATTAAACCCTCCACAGACCTACACTTATAGAGGGTATTGTTATTGTTTGGTACTTAAATCACATCCGGGAAATAATAGGTACTCATATGACTATGACAAATGACATGGCTATGCGTCAGTACTTGTACTATGTACTACCAAACCAAGTGTATAAAGAAGCCACGCGACCGAATCGTGTGTCAAGTGTCTTTGTACAATTACATCTCACATATGAATAACTGTCATTATTTCATTATGATTATGAGAAAACACTTACGACTAAAATATTTTTAATACCATTCGCATCTTTACGTTTACTCACAACAAGGGTACTTTACTGCAGTATAGAATACGAATTGACCATAATACCACGAAAACGAGGCACAATTTGTTTATGGTTATGGTTCCACAACAAAATTACACTTCATTACGTCTCAATGTCGAAATTACCAGTTTGAGTCAATTAAATATTCAACATGTACGCTTTCGTTTTTATTAAGTGTAATTTTTGCAGTTAGATCTCGATAGATATGTCAATGTTGCTATTAAGGGTTTTAATTTCCCATTTGTACTGTAAATTCGACAATAAAATAAAACAAATAAGAAAGAATAGCTACTAGTTATACTACATAGTATTATAGTACATGATTGAAGATTTACATAAATAAGAATCAGGAGTACAAAGTTGGACAATTCATGGCATACGTGTGTAGGTAATTATTCGGCAATGCAATTGGCATATTTATATTTATAACATCTCTATAACAAGGTGCACATTCTTGCGCAACACACCCAAAATACGAATATAAATTACAGCGCAACACAGACAAGAATAAACTTGACACTGGCAAAACACCTACATACATACAGGTAGAAATGCATAAAATGCATTACGCAAATGAATAATTCAGAGCAAAAGAATGTTAATGTTAATGATGTACTTCATCCCTAACAACTTTGCTGCCCCGTGCGCAGTAGACCTTTAAGCAACAAAGTGCCACAGTAAATACTCAACACTACAACACAACATATGTATTATGCAGTAAAGTGTATTATAGACCACATGCACGCATCGTAATGTTATGCAACAGTCACACACATCATTGCTGTGATCTACAAAATAAATGTCCTTTATGGCTTTTATATGATCATGTAGTAGTATAACTCTCTCTCACTCTCTATATGACTTGCCATGCTCTTTAAATTAGGTTGTAAATGACATGCGACCACTTCGTAAACCAACAAAGAGATTTTTTAAAATAGATAGCTAGTTAAGATATGCAATAAATAAACCCACACAATCGAACACAGCGAGACAATTAAACTCACCTGTTGACAGAGAAATATGCATAATACGTACATACCTAACAAGTTCCATGTAATGTAAAGATTATAAAAGCAACATTTCTGCAGGTTGTAGTGGAACTGCTATGTAACATTTACATTTCATGACTTCTTTAGACACACATCACAAGATAATGTAAATATTTGGGAATCGAAGAAAATGTAAAAGTTTTGCCAACTGTCTATCGAATGATTTTATTGATTTCATTAAATCGTTTATCTCCGATTAAAGCAAAGTGCTATTGGTATGTGCATTGTATTTTTTATGTAGTCACATAATCAACTCTTTATGAAAACTGAATACCGCATACCATATAGGCAGTCCATAATGTTAGAATCGTTATTATTTTAGTAGTTTTGCGACTGTTGTAGGCTTTTTACCTTTAAGCTCGTTAAAATAACATGAAAAGTGTTATTCAAGTTGCCTTTAGTAGTCTATGTAGCAAAGGCTGTTGAAGTTAAGTGAAGGGCAATGTGCATAATTTATTGCTTAAGATGCTTTGAGGAGAGTATTAGTAGAGTGAGCGCGAAATGCTTATAATAACATAATAAGTTAACAATAGATAACTTTTAGAGTTATTTAAACTAATGCAAGTTCATCCAATAATGTAGAGTCAAAGGGCACTACTCAACCCCCCGTGTATGTACACATAATAAATTGTTAACTCTTACATGATGTGAGCGTGTCGTTTGTATTAACCTTTGTTAGTACGATAATAATATTTGATCGACGAAGGATACGCATGCCATGACAAGACGATTTAGCTTATGCGAAATTGCGACAAGCGCCCTTAGTGTAGTTTAGTACTACTGCTAAAATATTTGTTTGGTGTACTTGGTTTGCTCAGAAAAGCAAACAGAGAACAACTTAATAATTTTCAAGCTACATGGATACAAAAACTTAGCTGTATGTTGTACAGCTTTGTAAATATTTGGTTGTAGAGTGTAGGGGATAATTTGTTCATCAGAATCAAAAAACATTCAAGATATTTATACAACTAACACATGTTTAATAAACGTTAAACGAAGTTAAAGCAGTGTGTTACGACACAGCTAGTAAAAGGTCGTGGACTTGATAACTGACATCACGAGTTAAAAAAGTAGACATTTTCAATCTATCTTGTCTATCTATATTCATTACCACTATACTGTGCATTTGTGCATATACATTGCAAAGCAAATATCTAATTATATTTTTCTTCAGAAAATAATTAAGCTGCTTAGTGCCAATAGAATGAACAAAATCATTGTATAGTTTGGCTTGAATACAATCACGGTAGATTTGTGAATTATTTATATGTACTTTCAGATCAGAATGAATACTACACACATGCCGTGTTCATTTATTCTTAGTTAGTGCATTATCAATTTCCATTTTATCGCTAACTGTGACTATCTATTGTTTTATTGTTTGTAACTGGTACGATATTTTGCATCGCAGTCATTAAAAAATGCGTTGCATTTATATTTTTATGTGCATTAAAAGAAGGGAACAATTTTCGCGTATGTAAATGATGAAATAATACAGACAAGTACTCATTTTTCTTGAAATGGAAACAATAGCCCAAAATACAAAAGATATATCATATTATTATTATGTTTATTTCTAATTAGGATATGCATTCTATAAAACAAGATGTACTAGATAATAATATATCTGTACTACACCAAAATTAGATGTAGTGTATAAACACATGGTTAAAATTACTATCTCTATGAATGCACCAACCAACGCTGGTGTGCGAAAGCTCACCACGACAAAAAGTAATTGAATCGATAGATCTTGGATAAGATTTCGACAGAAGTGAGCTTATAGCGATAGCGACTAGCGACATAGCGTAGGTTGTAACGACATAAAAAAGCGTTAATAGATTTCATGTCTACAATTGACTTTCTGTTTAGTAAAAAAACACTCAAGTCTCAGTCTCAACTCTGAACATCGCATAATATCATAGTAAAGCGAGAAACTAACTTAGCAGAAGTATGTAGGTAGTAGTTAGTTCAAAGTGTTGTTTCTTTAGTTGTTAGCTATTTATTTCTCTACAATATAGGGCTGTACAAGTAAATAGAAGTAGTAATAAACTGTAAGTGGATCCTTGAAGAGCGATTGATGTAAACAAGGATATTGTCTGAGGGAGCACGCATTTGGCTCATTCTTAATAACATTCTGCATTCTACATACCTTTGTCAACGTATAATTTCATGTCTGTCAGTCTTTAGGTAGGTATATCTCTACAATACTACTAGGTGGTTTCCCTACCTCTTTCTTTGCCTTTATACATAGGTATACACCTGCCTGTATTCATAATAATAATATGCTAACTACTGTTTCCTCCGACCACAATCAAATCACATTATTAACTATATGATTAAATGAAAATTACAAACATGCTTCATAAACACCTCTGTGTGTATTATGATATGTCTGTGAGAATTTTTCTTTTTTGCCTCCGCCTCCTGCTCATAATGACATGTCTACATAGATAACAATAATAATATTATAACTAAGGCTTGGCTTTCACTACTTAAATTACATTAACCCACACACAAACACACACACACACAGTATACCATATGTATAAATATAAAGTTATCGATTCTAACTAGCAGTATAGGAAAAAATGTTGTAGGTAGTTGTAATGTAATTGTAATGTGGTGTTACTTTAGCACGCTGTATATGACATGAGACAAGTAAAATATACCTACAGAATTTGTAGACGTGGCGTTACTTTGTTTCTTGCTGTTTTTGTGTCTATTCGGCAAGACTTGACGTGTGTGTACGTAATTCAGTAAGTAAACCCAACCTCTACGCTAGCTGTAACTATTCAAGTTGTTCGTATATCAAATTCTTAATTTGTCTTATCTATCTCTGTGTATGTAACATATATTCACTATCTCTGTTTTTATCGCATAGCTTAGCTAGTCTAACATGTAATAACTTAATCTTAGAGTTAGAGTTAGTTCCTTCTCAATTTCAATGCACCTTACAAATGTCGAGGTGTTGCACCCAGTTATTTTGTCGTGTGTAGATTACCACTCTTTTATTGCTATTGTGTGTATGGCAGTACCTACTCCTGTGATTATAATATAGTACGCTGTTTGAGTAATCATTTAGTATAATATTTTGTACTGGTCAATGTGTATGTAATTACAAAGTATGCAAGTGTGTCTGTATGTATTATGTATGCAAATAGACAGAGTAATAATAGGTATGTATTCTTTAGCTATGTGAGCACAACAGAAATGAGTTATTGTGCAAGCAAGACCTTTCAAGCAGATTATATTTATAGTTTTAAGCACAAACTAATGAAACTGTGCATGAGCGGTGATTTGTATTTGTATGTTAATATGTTGTAGTTGTGATCGTTGAGGTTTCAATTGTGACTACTTGTACAATGTAATTATTACAATAATTTGAAATATGTCTTTCACCTTGTCAATAAAATGCAGTATGGATTGTGGATGAAAAGTTACGATGACTGGAGTAATTGCGGCATGCAGCTAATTAAAAATGAATTTGATGCAAAAGGTAAGTGTAACACTGTAAATTACAGTTTCGGTATCAATCTCTTTAATAAATCAGTACAGACTGGCTACAGAATTGGTGATAAAATTAAACAATTGGCTCGAGATCAAGAACCGTATTAACACATTCTGGAATTGATTATGTCGTTTTAAATTCATGAGCCACAATGAAACATTTCGAGATAAATTAAATCAGAGAATGTACAGCAAACTGTTCAGAGCCAAGAAAGTAATTTACAGTGGATATACACATATCACATATAATATGTCAAATAATATACTTTCAGTTTCAATTGTGCAAACTCTAAAGGGATTCAATGAAACAGTTTGCATGCATTCTTGAGTCTTGAATCAAGTACATAGGTGATGATAGCGTAGTTTGTTGTAAATATTTTGTATTAAATATACAACACAATGCAAGTTATTATTGCACGCAGAGATTACCAGATTTACTTTTTGAAGCTAAACCATGAGCAACAATCGTTTAATACAACCAGCAAGAGTTGGCCAGCAAATAACAGCCTGAAACCTGAATATAATCCTAGAATTGAATTAGGCGTTTGTCATTTTATACTACCCACTCCAATTTATTTATTTTTAAATCCTCATGTCATGATCAAACTGGCCTAAATACCAACCCTTATTTATAACATGAAAGAATTTCTTTGTGCTGATTCAATATAAATTACAAAGCAATCTCTTAGATTCAATTTTTAATAACAAACATAATATTATTAGAAGCCTGTGGATTACAATAAGAACACCCATATCAAAAACTTGAAAAATGTACTGACAACCTTAAAGTACTTGTAAGAGATATAGTAATAATAATGAGTCTTTTCCATTATCACTGCATTTTTTGTAAGGCCACTTTCTGAAATAAATCTTAAACATCAAATGTGGTGTTAGCCAAAAAAACAATGCATATAAGTTCAAGAAAACTAATTTTCTTTACACGTGCACTTTACCACACTATATCGCATGTACAATACAAAGAAGCACATCATAGTTGATTGCTCATAATAATGAATATTATCTGTACAAACTATAAAGCTCTTCTGAATCAATATTTTAATAAATAATACACAATGCTTATACTCTTGGCACACAAACATTGAACCACAACGGAATTTTTTTCACAAATTGAATTTCAGTTTGAAAAAAAGTTTACAGTTGAATAGATAGTACCTATAGTACCTTACCTACCTATTCCTTTATACAAATTGTTTATACAATAAACACTTACAATTAGTCCCCGAAAATTGATTTTTATAAGAAATTTTAGCAAGGTTGAAGTGTGGATTTTGCATTGTTATTTCGATTTAAATGTTTCGACAATATGTTGCAATTCATACTGTTTTTTGGAAATAGTTTGGGTTTCAATTCATTTCTACACAATACAACTTTTGTTTAATGTCTTTAATGAACAGGCAGTAGGTATCAATGAATACAATGCTCTTACCTTAATACCTTTGTGCATGTAGGCCGTATAATATTATGCTAGGTATTGTTATTCCGATTCTTATGCAATGTCATGTGTATAGAAAACCGATTTAATTCGTTTGGTATTGTCTTTTGCACATAAAATAAATTACTCATTGACACGCGATACGTCATTAAAACACGTCAAACAAAGTAGATCTCTTAAAATTAATATCTTATTATCCATTTACAGATAATATCATGTTTCATTTTCGTCTGACTAGCTCAAGTGTAAATATAAGAGTAATGTATCTGCCTTACATGGTTACCTGAGTACACCTTTACTTTCAATCTGTCCGCTAATTAGCAATCCTAAGTTGTGGTCTCCATTTTTCATTAGACGTCTTGTCTCAAAACTGAAATCGAATTACTTATGTAACAGAAGGATTAAATGGAAATGATACCACATACACATACAGAGATACACATACATCCTTATAAACACAATCCATTGTAAATTTATGTAATACTTTGTCTACAGTGTTGCACATGATTCCGCATTTTATATACATGTTTCATTTCAATGTTGTTGCTTCTGATAATATAAACTATGTAGACTTCAACTAATAAATATGAATACGAAAAGGCCCTGTCTGATTCTTACGCAGGTCCCACACCTTGCTCCCTAATGAAGGTCGGTAGGAAGAAAGGAAGGATGAAATTCCATATTATTCTGATGGATATCTGTGCAATATTGCTGTAGTGAGGATTTTAATGAGAAGAGTCTCACTATTAGTTTCGTTATTACACTATTAATATTGTCAGATATTTATATGTAAACGTTTTGTCTGTGTGTCCGTCCGACCGTTTGTTGTAATATTTAAGCAATATTTATGTCTTAGAATATGAAAATCAGATCAGGTTGTTGTACAAGTTCTTAAAGTAATTTTTATTTGATTTACCACAACATTTTTATGTTGGAATGAAGGAGGATGTCACAGTATTTTCTTACATTTAATTGTTTATATTCTAACGATAGTTACTTTGCTTATTGCTTTTTGCAATGGTTTAGGCAGACTGTTCTAACGACCTGAAACCCAATGCTTCCTTTCGTTACACAATAGATACATAGTGTAGAACACCCATCAAATTGAATGGTGATGGATACGTAACAGCATGTAAATCATTTTGTTTGCTCTAAAGGCTACATTTGCCAATGCTGCCAACAGTGTGCACGTTAGTTGAACCTGACTTGTTGTTTGTTGACTGACATTTAGGGCAGCACATCTGGCCAAAAGCAGGCATCCCTTTCTACATTAATTAAATCGACATGCCAATGTGAAATGCTCTTAAGAAAGATAATTCCATAACATTCTGTGCTTTATATTACCATTTCATATCTACTTAAGGTACTCTGCCTATAACAGTAACGTTTACAAATCAATCCATAGAATAATATACTTAGTAATTACCAAAATGCGGTTCCATTGCCTTGCCAGAATCATCTAATGTATATTGCCAAGGAATTTACATACAATTACATCTGAACCATTTCATCATGTAATAGGATTTGAGTAGGAATGAATTTTATTATTTCATTCAATTAATTTTAACAATTTTTCTTCATAACTATTTGTGTTTATATCATTTAATATTTTGGCACACATCAAGAGATACTGCGAAAATTGATTTATGAAGAACCACGGAAGTACTTTCATGACATTATGGTTCAATTTGCCAATGTTACTAACACACATAAATTTTTAACATTCTGCGTTGGTTTGGCATAATATGCTAATGTGCTTGTAGACTAGAGCAAAACAAATACATCAAAATTGACTGCATCGCCTTGATTCGTGTATTGACCTATCTGCATTAAATTGATTGTTCACATTCTAAGATGTTCCTTTTAAATTTTATGCACAATCTCCTGTCAATTTTAAATGACTTATGGTAATTAAAATGTTGTTTGAGGCTGGTAGCGCTGTCATAAATAAAGAAAGTCCTCCCTTTTTCACCTCTGAACTTGTGCTGGAGGACTTCGTGTGAGATTATTGATGAAGTTAATCACAATGCATCGTTCATTATTTATTAATTACAAAATGAAGTAGCTAAGACTGCACAAAACCACTTCATGAGGTTTTAATTACATACGTAATTAACTCTAGACTTTTTCTCATCATCTGCTGTACTGCAGCAAACATTCTACATTATATAACTATACAACAATAGTGAATGAAACCATAAGTATACCGTAATTAAAATCAAACTATGACAAGGCAGATACAAACCACTATGAGAATTTCATTCAACTGACGTTTCCGTGTCGAATGGTTAAGAAAACGGTAGTAAATAATATTCATTTTAATTGCTACTTACATAATGACAGGTTCCTACATAAAACACAACGTACTATATGAATATACATCAAAATTCTCTTGAACCTTTCACATCGTTTTTCCTTGTTGTTACATCATTTGTCAATTTTGTTTTATTGTGCTTCAAAAAGGTAATTATTTAATCCGCCTCCTCGTAATCGCGAATATCTTCTCCTACTTCACCACAGGTATTGTATATTATGTTGTGATGGTTAAGCTGTAAATCATAAGTCGTTTGATAAATGCACATTACCGATGTTTCCGTTTCGTTTGAGAAGGTCCCCGCGATTAATAATTGGGTAAAATTCATTGCATTCATAAAAAACAATGCCATTTAAGACACAAACACAACTACGCAGATCATTCGTAAACAAATTCATTACACGTGTGTAATATCTACATCTGGTTCTCATGCAACCTCCTTAATGCATATAATTTGAGCAGTACCTCTGTACCTACCTGTACCTACCTGTGTATATCTATTTATATATAAATGGTTAAGGTTTCAAAAGTAATTTATGTGCGATAGTCTGCGTCCTGCGTGTAGTATCTTTACTTTTGTGTACCTGTTCTGCTAAACATCTTAGACACTAGACACTATGGTGCATTGTAAACTTGTAATGGACAAGTGGTATTGGTATTACAAAGTCATGGACGTTTTTTACGCTCATTGGAATGAATGAGAATTCCTCTTTTTCATTCGTTATGCTGCACTGATGCAGAAAAAAGTGTAAATAATCGATTCCATGCATCATGCGATTAGCATAAAGATAATTTTCTGCTTATTTAGCTGACAACAAAGGCTATACGTAATAAGATTCTCGATAGGTAGATACACATACCTGAACTTATTCAAGTAGCAGAATCTGTAGCTCGTAATGCAATGCGTTGTCTACATTTAAATTACAAGTAAAAATAGCAGTAAGGAATTTGAAGACGCTGTCAGTGATTCCCATAGTTTAAACTTTTATTGCTGATGCACTGATTAGTGGGCATTGTTCACAATGAAATGATATTGTTTAACAAATACGGAAAATTGAGTAGAACAATTAAAACTGAAAGTGAGAACATGTTTACTACAGCTTCACTTTCGATACATACCTAGTACAGAACGCAATAGATTATATATTAAATATCCAAGCTTACTTTGAATTAAAAAGCTATGCATGCATTGCAGGTAGTAAATAATGCATTTTACTACTTCAATATTAATGTTTACGTTAATTACAAATATATAAAAAACGATGACTACCAGGATTCTCTGGCAAAGCCTTGTACAAGACCAACATTTACTGATAAGGAATGTTGTTGAGGAATTAAATTTTTATGACAAAGTTTTGCCCTGTGCTTATAGTATTGTGTAATAACAGCGATATGGCAGGTAAGCAGGAAGGAGAGACGATACAATAATTATAGTACAACAAAGAATAATAATAATACTTAGCATAGTACTAAATATGTTATGAAGTCTGATATGTGCAATCATCTTGTGTATTGTATTTTATAATAAATAATTCCTGATACAAATATGGGAACTTACAACATAACATAATATGTAATGCATATCTGGTTTGGATTTACTCAAGCTTTTTCTTCTTGGTAGGTATTTGTGTACGTGTGTACATAGCGTGTACCTATAAAAGTAGTATTTGTTGAAAAAACGTGGAGTAAAGCATTAAATCTTCTCAGACTGGACATGACTGCGCATCAATAAGATTACCCTTCAACGATGAGTTTATAGTTGGATGATGAATAGTTGTATGAAAAAATGTATGAAAAACGAACAATAAATGTTTATCTAGTTGCTAATGTAATTGTAAGTGTACGGATAGATAGCTTTGGTTGTAAATGGGGCACTGTGAGCACTAGGACCTTAACAATTCACAATTATGAATGATATGTCTATTTTTTGTTGACACAATAAAATGTTCGTTTTGCTTGTAATCCTAAGTAGATAAATGTAAGAGGAAGAGAGCGAGAGAATGTAATGTATTAATCTTTTTGTGCATAGCTGCATGAATTTTTTTATCGTTTCTACAATATTTTCATTTAGCTGCATTCTGTGTTTTGCCTCGAGGCATTTTATGTACACATTAGTATGTGCAGTTTACTTTTCTCATCTCGTCTGATCTAATAAAAGCCTAAGAAAGGGAATAAATAAGTGTCAGTATAGAATCGTCGTGAGTCTTGCCAAGACCACTAACACACAGACACACTACTCGTGTACTGCATAAAACATATGTGGGTGCTAAGTAGGCATAGGTACATTATATATGCAAGATAAATTCATAATACCACAATACTGAGATAAGAAAAGTTTCTGTTTTAGTTTTTAGCAGAAATTACATACATTAGTGGTGTACTTACTATATAGCTGTAGGTGTATTTGAACCATCTTTACATGCATGTGTTTGTGTGTGTAAATTGTATTAGTGTGCAATTCACATAGTTTACATTCTTAGCTGTATGATTATACACAGGTGAGTTTTAGCTGTAGTATTGTGTCGGGCGTGTCAACTTCCTATTAATGCTCCTCGTTGTAGAAGGTCATATAATATATATAAAAGGGAAGACTGCCCTTGCATCAGTTTATTCTTTTCTTAGATAAGCACAGTGTCTGAGTGTGCAATTGTGTTCTGTGTGTGTATGCAAAGAGTGCATATGCCAAGTTGACTTTTTCAAATCTGTTCAAGTGAGTGCAAAAAACTTGTATGCGAATTATCAATTCATTAAATAATTGAATTTACTATTCTCAATCTACGAATTTTTCCCTTGTTTCGTGTGAAGTGTTAAAAAAATTGTTGTAAAAATGAATTGCATACAACGGTGTATCAAAAGACAGCTTGTGGCTGTTGCTATTGTATTATTTTTTGCAAATAGTGCTCATTGTGGACGTGTAGCTTATAGTCGAGAAACGACTTTATCTGAGCTCAGGTCCATTGATGGACTTGTTTCGTCGGGATTACCAGTGTTCAATAATGGATTCTTTATTAGTACAAGTAAGTTGACAAATCTTTGACTCAAAGTATTTTTTGTGCTTGTTACAGTGACAATAATGGTAATGTCCGCGGGTATGGGGCCTAATTAGGCAGCTTGCAATATTTTTTGAGTTAACACAGCATGAATCCACATGTGGCTTCATGTAAGATGAGTAAGCTGTGAAAGATGTGTGGAATGGCCACAACAGCGTACAAATCACCGTTCTCATTACAACATTTATGATTACAGGGAACGGGCCTGTCTTAGTAAAGAATCAAGACGCGGCAAGTCAGAATAAACCGAAATTAAACCCTGGATATTATTTGTAAGTGTTTTTACCACATACTACTTAGAGCTAAGTACCTATCAGTATGAACTATGAAGAATACCTAAATGTACGTAGAATTGCTCTTCTCCCATTTACATGAGCACTATACGCAGCTTAGTTGGAAGCGTGTAAATTGTAGGTGGTATGACTGTAACAGCCAAACTACAATTGACAATTTGCTCTGCCCTAGAATTACTAAAGTAATTTCAGCTTCAATTCAATCTATTTCACAACAATAATTACCATCGTTTTCTCAACACCATGAAAAATAGTATTCAACACAACATTCTGCAATCAGTAGCATCAACCTCTAAACTAAAGCATATACTTATATATACGCATACATATCTATTATTATGCGAACAAGGTTAGTCATAATATGAATAATAAGCAATGAATTCGTACACAGAAAACTATTTTTTAGTTTTTTGCTCATTTATTTCAATCATTGTAGACTGCAAAAATATATTTAAAGTAAATTCTCATCTTTGTAGAGTAAAATCCTTTCAATTTTGTTTGTTTTAAGCAGACACGGATTTTTTTTTAACTTGAGATTTATTTCCATTATTTTCAGCTATAGTAGGGAGTTGTGAATTGAAAATTTATATAACTTGAGGGTTTTGTAGAGTTGGTAATGCATATTATGACTTATGTTGTTAACTGAGAATTCAATATATGAATATGTATTATACATCTTCGTTTTTTCTTGTACAAGTATTTAAATGGTTTATCACTACATTAACTTATAGTGCGTACAATTTTATGCTTGATTTATTTTAACTTGTATGAAATTTGTATGTAAAATGTTCTAGCACTTTGCCCCGAGTGATTCCCACAGGCTATGAAGGAATTGCAACTACTTCATTCAATCTTGGCTCAGCTATTCCTGCTGGAGCCCAATCTGGAAATCTCA
Source organism: Pogonognathellus longicornis (assembly GCA_034694085.1). NCBI lineage: Eukaryota > Metazoa > Arthropoda > Collembola > Entomobryomorpha > Tomoceridae > Pogonognathellus > Pogonognathellus longicornis. The sequence continues at coordinate 29,950 of JAQFYB010000908.1, forward strand.
ATGCTCCAGTAGCTGCAGCATCACAGACACAGCAACAATCATTTCAACAACCCCAACAACAATTATTCCAGCAGCAACCTCAACAACAATCCTTCCAGCAGCAACCTCAACAACAATCCTTCCAGCAGCAATCATTCCAGCAACAACCTCAGCAGCAATCCTTCCAGCAGCAACCTCAGCAACAATCCTTCCACCAACAACAATCATTCCCACAACCTCAACAACAATCCCTCCAACAGCCTCAACAACAATTATTCCAACAGCCTCAACAGCAATTGTTCCAACAACCTCAACAAAGTGTGTTGAATGAGCAAAGAGCAATTTTTCCTCAAACACAGAATGAATATCCATCTGGCGAAAATGGAAATAATATCCCTTCTGCCCAATCGTACACAAACATCAGACAGTCTCATTCTCTCCAGCCACCGTATCCTTTGGCTCAATCCTCATTCCAAGTTGACAACGTTTTAAGTCCCGGATCCGACCAACAGATTTCAGCTCTTGCGTCTCAGAACCAAATCGGAATCGGAGGACCTGAGAAACATGCTGCGAATGAAGTGGTGGAGCAAACGATCGCCTTCGAAGAATCTCTCCCTGAAGAACTCAGAAATCCTTTTTACAGGTATGCAAATTAGTAGAATGAGTCTCCTCCTGTGAAGGCAATGCCATAATTGTTTTTATAGCTTTTAGATTTAGATTTACTGTTTATCCATCATTTATTCTATATATTTAAATTAGAGTTATTTATTGCGTTTACCAATTAGCTAATTGCCATAAAAATATGTTGGTGGAGACTTCCATCGGTATTTCAATGCAATAAGTGTTATTATTTATCCTTTAATGCTTCATGATTGTCAGAATTAGGACAACAAATGAAAGTTCATATCACGGAATTCAATAAAACTGAAGCTGCACACGATTCTCATAGACTATATATTCATTTTCATACATGCAACCAAACCAAAGCTTTTCATAGTGCAAATTGGACACTATTGTTATCACAGTGCCTTCTTTACCACGAGACACACACAGCGAGTGTCTTATTAGAAGGAGAACGAAATGTATTATTACCAAAGTAATAGAGCATTGAACGTACTGATTAGCATCTTTATTGTCCATTGATTTATGTCTCTGCTTCGTTTAAGTTTATATTCAGTCAGGTGTTGCCTGTTCACAATCTTGGCACTATACAAATAGCCGAAAGATGCTGTTATGGTTATGTAAGATGTAATCCAAAACAATCGAAAGTCTTTTTCTCAGTGTCGTTGACAGTTTTGGCCACAATGCAAAAGCTAACGACAATTTTCTACTCTAATGCCCAGGCTATTTACACATGCAAATTATTTTAGAAGAGTATGCATGCATTTATATAATACAGACAGATGATAGTATGTAGCTAATTATTATAATAACATTAACAGATAGAACTTAACAGTTACTATCCATACGCCTGCCTGCTGTGGAGAATTTGCTAACACGTTGTCTGACTCTATACAACTCAGCATATGACAAAACTCTGTAAATGAAGATAAATGCATGTAATTCACATGGGCAATGATAGTTATAATGATGTGGTGCATTGTGTACGTTTCAAGAATGAGTCAGTTAAAGAAATATGCAGCCTCATTAGTTTAAGAAGAGTGAGGCTGAGTGCAACTGAAGTCAAGTGTGAAACAAACGTATGTAATTCTAATAAGTACATGAACTTCTTTACATCTAGTGATAATTGCGCTATTGCATTAGTAATTACTTATCGAGCATAACAGTCTTAATATAATATTTATGTAGGCATTCCATAATAAAAAAAATCATATAGCTCAAAGATTGCTTTAAGGTTTGAAGGAAAAGTATTGAAATGAGTGAAACGTGGGATTAAGACCAAATTTATTTGGATATTGTTACAGAAATGCCAACCTTGCGTCTACACTCGCACAAGAGAGTCTGCCTACTCAAGGGGAACAGGTTGTGTACAATTGGGACACAAACAAAATCCAAAAAGGAAGAATTCACGCTTTGCTACGTGGTGCCGGCTTTATTTAATTTATATTACATACCAACATATCTGTTAATATCACATTGCAATTTACATTCAATAAAAAAATTAATACAAACTGAATATTAGACTGCGATAAAACTTCATATACTCCCATTCAGATTTTCCTTGTTAGGTATGTATAAAACAAATTTTTCATCGCATACTACATCAAGATGGTTATTAATACTCATTAAAACACACCATAGTTGGATTGTAATGAAGCGAGTCTCAAGATATTACTATTATTATATCAATATGACCTACCTTCTTATTAGCAATTCGTTTGATGCTCAAGCTCCGACATTTTCCTTTTAAGGACATTTCAATGACGCAGTCAATTATTATGAGTGAAGAAAGGTAATTATATTACTTGACCATGTAGAATTGTATCATACATGTAGAATTGTATCATACATGTAGAATTCCAATAAAAAATATTACTGTACATATACGATGATATCTTTCTAAACTGAATAAATTGTGGTATACTATATACCTACTACAACAACACCCGTTCGTTCTTATCTTACTTAACTTCTCCGTGTGTTATCGTGTACCTATGTAGCTCATTATGTAAACATTTGTATAACAAAGAGTAAACTTACATAATTCTGTACATCTTCTGCATAAATTTGCATATACGACATTTAACTAAAGTGAGTCAAGTGAACAAAGTGCAATAATGTTACTAAAAGTTTACATACATACATGAATTTTTAATTAGTCCGCTTGCCAAATTAGCATTTGCTAGTAAAATAGTCGGTGAGGTTAATACAATGTAATGTAGGTAGGTATGTGAGTAAAATAAGGCAGGTGGTATGGACGCGGACGCCCTAGCCTGCACGCAAATAATTTCTTTCCATGTGTTTCGAATTTGCATATAAAATAATCCTCACCGAGACTTTTCTATACAAAGATAGACAGAAACATTTCTTTGTTAAAGTTATCGAATTGGGACTTAAATGCGTTGGTTCAGCCTGCGAGCTTACCTCCTCCTCGTCGTTGCTAATAAATTTCATCAGTGGGGTTCCGTAATAGCCTCCTGTCTCCCGCTAGTCCTTCCATTTCTGCAATATCTGAGAAATAAATAGCCTCCTTTCTCTCAAGACAGATATTATTACTCTATACTCTACCTGTCTGCTGTCTACCTTATGTTACATTTAGCATTGTGTCTAAAATTACGTTGCATTCACTTCGCCCATCACATCGCCCCTGTCCAACTCCACTTTCCATTTAATGCCAATACGAGTAAACTGCACTTCCTCAATTACGAAACCAGGTTTATATTCCAATTTCCAATCCTAATGGGATTAGTCAACCAAGTATGTAGTAAGTAGTATACAGTAGTAGTAGCCTTAATGTTAGTATCAGTACAGACAGTAGTGGATAGTGCTAGTAACTCTGAGCTATAATTACAGACTTCTGTCTGTGTGAATGTGAAGCTGAGTATAGGATACAAAAGTAATTCATTTTGCTAAAAATCCTATTGATATGTGAAAACAATGGGACATAGAAACGAAAGCCTTTTACAACAAAATAAATGTAGTAACTCTATACATTCATTCATTCAACAGAGTCTATGATACTCTTTGTTTGCATTCAGCAAAGAGATAAATATTATGGACTTAGTAGCGGCACTTAATCTTTGTGTGCCTCCTTGTAATTCACAATGAAATGCTGGCTACTCGGCTACATACTAGAATAAAACATTCGATGTTGTTAACTTGGAGTAATCTACACAGGATTTGATTTAGATACCAGCGTGGTGTAATAATGGAGTAGGATTTTGTTTTAATTCAAATTAATGACCTTATCATGTTATAATGAAAGGTGTGACTACTCAGTTCATTTGCTAGTTACTATATTAAGTAGGTACGTTTGTTATCTTGCATCGAGATTGAAATGCTAAGTAAAACGAAGGGTTGCATGTGTAGCTCGTACAAATTAGAAGAGAAAGGAGTACTGAAATATTTAGACTTTATATTTTCGTTTGTTTACAGTACAGAAACATTAGATGTAAATAATGAAAGTGTAGTTTATGAAGACATGTCAGCTAATGTTTCATCAAAGAGATTTTTTGATTCCACATTCTTGCTGCACCAGCTACAAACTTATACCTACGCATATTTACATTTACATCTGAGAGTCTACTCTCATTAAAAGGCCTGTGCTGTATAAAACATACATACATATGGTGAGTTGTGTATAAGTAATAATATTTTCATACAGCTGTAATGCTTATTATAATAACAAGTAAGTGCCTACCACTGCGCTACTTCTAAAAAGCTTAGAATAGTTTGAAACAATTTTACACCGAGAGTCATCAAGCACTCAGTTTCCTTTACAACCATGCCATGGGTTATTCGAATTCCACATTCGTTCTCAGCCTAATCGTATCACACAGTAACTAGTAACCGCCTGTATGAATCCATTAATAGTAGGTTTTACCGTCGATCATTACACAGGGTTACGACATCTAAATCCTAGAATCCCATTATCTCACACGTAAATTGAATCCCTACATATAATCTGTTTTCGGCAAATAAATTTAGAAATGAAATTCGTAGGTATATCCATTTTCATATAGGTTCTTCCTACACCTTCATAAGTAGTATCCAATGATGTTTCAAAACTCCACATTTCTGCATATCTATATCAAATTGAATTACTCGAACGTAAAGTTTCAAAATGTTTCGTAGTGCTGGAAGTTATAGACGTGCTGTATAAGTAGAATTCTTGGGGATTGCAATATTGCATAGGTAGAGACAGTAGGTAGGTAATTATTGTTTGCCAGAGAGTGGAATTAGTTAGTTCTCTCGCTCTTCTTCGGTAGATTTTATGTAGGAAGCGTAATAACAAGTCCTTCAAATGAACTCTGGGGGAAGTAGTTAGGCATGACAGTAAGCAGACAGTGTTACACGGTACTAATATTATATACAGTGTAAATGAACATCTATAATTTAAAGTGCAGAAAACTCAAGTGAAATACTCTCAAAGTTTAAATCAAACACTGCTGTTTTGATACCTACGGTGGAATTAGAGAAATAAAGCAAAGTATGAACAAAACAGGTCTTAGATACATGATGTACATATACAAAGAGTACCGTGTACAACTTATATTGCATAGCTCTGGTTTGCAGAAAGACATTGTCAATGTTGATTCGATGTCAATCTGGTTTTGTTCTGTGTACGTGCAGTCACAGAATACTAGTGCGGGCATTAAGAGGAAGTAAATGTGCTCGAGGGGGCAACAGAGCAAAAGTAAAAGTAAATGTGGGCATTGAGTGGCATGACTTGGAATGGCATGGTCAGTAAAGTACAGTCTCTCTGTATATCTCTCTGCCCGCCTCGTCGTATCTGTTGTAGTAGTATGAAGTATGTTATATTCTATGGGTGGGAGTTCACGTTAGAACGAATCAAGATTATTCGATTTAAGAGTCACACTGTACAGTCAAAGTGTACATACACAAGTACATACACCGTGAATTTAACGTAATAAGATGATATGGCTCATGGCATTCGTGGACTTGATCATCTTGACATGCTGCGACTTCAGTGAACCTGCACCGCACACATACACATGCACATACACACACGACGGGGGAAACCATTCGGGTGAGATGGAGATCCAATTGAAACTGAAATCATTCTGTATAAAAAATCCTATCAGGAACGACGACGGGATCGACTTACATGAATTTACTTCACTCACCTTCTTCTCTTTCGTCATTCTAAAACTCAATGCATTGCTCCTATTTTTTCCTACTTTCTTTTTCACTCAACTTACGTATGTATGTGCTACACTACACATGAATCCATACAGGCGCTACAGCGTCTTACCTACTACTTGGAAACCTCTCGCAGATTCATAGTATCATGTAACTGTATATGTAGGAGTACTACTATATGTGTACAATGAAAGAAAACTCTTTTGTGTAGAAACTTTATAGCATGTATGTACTACATAATGGGAACTATGAACATGTACAGAATGAGTATTCCTTGTGATATAACGTATCTATTTATGTATGAAGATATGTTTTGTGTTGCTCAAGAAAATTCCTACCTACTTGCAATTTACTTGCAACTGCATAGTTATTCAACAAGCTCACCTAGTTCATTTATACAGATACCTACTACTACTATGCTCCTACATTACTAATGTTAAAGAATCAGTTCAAAATTATGTATCTATGAGAGATGAACAGAGTAGAACTCTGGTTTTCTTGTCTCGTCTTCTTTCTATATACTTTACAAACGTATTCTGTAGTAACAATGTAACAATGTTGCTTTGCTACTTATATCGTATACCTACTATCTACCAATAACACTTTTCTGAATACACATATAAAATGCATATATGTTTAAAGAAGGAACTCAATCTTGAACGAAATTTGCTATGCATAATATAGAGTTGTGCGTGAGAAAAAGAATTGAATCTCGTTTGACGCACTTGCATTTTTCGTTGGTATGTGGGAGCTATACAGTACTGCTTGGGATATTATTCGGGTAACGTGTATAGACAGAAATGCATGTATTATTGAAGAGTTCGTTCCATAATTTAAAGTAACCTGGTTTTCTACTACACATATCTGAGTTTAAGCTTGTGTAACTACCTCGTATCAGCGTCACGTTCGCATCAATGAACATTTTGTCTGATTTGGTCTATGTACATATATAGAGCACTGTGTGGTAAAAAGAGAAGCCAACTAGGTATGACTAATTTCAGATTTTTCTAGGAATTCCTTCCTTCACTTACGAATTTCAATTTAATGAGTATAACTCCCTCTCCGTAACCAAAGGGTATGTGGTGGTGGGAGCCTACAAAGCATGGCACTCTGCTGTACTTATCTGGAAACGTATTAACCTACATAAAGTCTCTGAACTTTTGCTCATTTATTTTGATTCCATTACACTGTTCTCTCGTTGCCATTCCATTCCGTCGTCGTCTTCCACTCGCAAAAAGATAGTGGCAATGATAGGTGTATACGGATTCTTTTCCATTTCTTCCATACAGAAGACAAAATCGAATATCCTCACTACTACACATTACCGCTATACATTCATAATGTGGTGTAGTATACTTTTTCCAGATGAATCGAGCTATCCAATCCAATTCCCTCACTTTGCTTTCACACATAATAACGTCGTCACTACACGCTCGCTGTAACAAGTATTTCCAAATTCCGCACGTCACAACATTATCTGTAATAAACCGAGCAAAAGAGAGAAAAGTATTTGCCTATGCAAAGTTGTCACATTACGTCCACCACACTGCATCTGACACGTTGCTGTATTTCATTTGTCAAATGTTCACTGTATTATTACACATATTTCTAATGTCAACATGCACATAGGTAACTAAACTGTATACCTATACTAAATAATATCCCGCAGTAAGTGTAAGATTAGCATGAAACATTTGCATGCTGTATATGTCACAGCGTTTTGTCTGCAACTGGCATTCATCCTATAAATATACATGTATGAATGAGTGTTGCTTTTGCTTTGTTACACATTGGCCAAGCCATTATTTTACCAAAGGTAAGTTTCTACTTTCTACTATCACTAACACTCTAAACTCACATAAGTTAAGGTTAGTTCTCTGTGTGTGTTTGTATGTGTTGATGTAAAGGATTAGATGTAACATCCGGAAAAGCCATATGCATATGAAAAATAGAAAGAGCTTAGCCGGTTTATCCTGTAGTATTACGTACCTACAAACATGCACATCTACTTTACATTTACATTGTAGGTTAGCGTTACGTTGCATTATGTCCTAAGCTGCCAACAAACATTCACATGCTCTCGGACTACCTACTACTATGAACAACTCATACCATTCCACACAGAATACTCGATGGACTCCACACAAACTACAAACATACTTGTACTACTTCACTCTGTATATATACTTTGGCTTGACTTACCACTACCAACGAACCATCTCTCTTTATCATTCTTTTACAACTACCTACCCACATAATACATATAGAATGAGACTACGCATGTACACATGCACATAGACGTTTATATTATTAGTGTAGTTAAAGATACTTTATATTTATAGATGCCTGTTCATAATTTACAGCTATATAATAATGCTATTGTAGTAGATGTGCGGTGGCATAACAAAAGATATTGGCATTCAAGGCAAAACCAAACAATAAGTGGATCATGCTGCTAGTCTGATCTGGCTTGGATCATACTATCAAACAACAGCCCATTATATGTTAGGTGTAGGTTACTACTAACCATTTGGCATTGCACTACATACTAAGTAAGTAAAGTAACCATGTGAGAGCTGTGGATTTCTATGAGTTATCATTTTGGATTCTATTAGAGTCACTTAAGCTGACTTGAGTTGAGTGTTCGAGAGTAGCGTATGTTATGTTATCCCATGCCATATGATTACGTGTTACATATGAATCAACGGAAAAGCAAAGGTAACTTGTAAAAGACCCATGGTATCTTGTACGTATATGTAGGTATACTTAAAGCGACTGGATATCTTTATACATAATAAGGCCAGACTGCTTCATTCAGACATACTAGTAGCAGTAATGGTAATGGTGTCTTATATGATAGAGTATCTTTACCACACGTGTAGAGTGGAGCATATGACTCCCGTCATGAATTATAGTATTGCAGAATAAGTAAGTAAATCAAAAGATATGAAACTCTGCTCGAGCGTTATTGACTTGTTTACAGGCGCTAGAGTGAATTGACTTATTTACGGCTCTCCACTCACAATCTATTCAGAATTTTCTAGATTATGTTACGTTGCACATACTAAACACAAATGTGTAGTGTATATAACAACGAGCCTGTTTTGTGTTCAGCAGTAGGTACAAGCTTAAATAAATTGTGTGTTACAGTATTATATATGCCATTATTATTGATGGTTGGACTTGGAATGATCACTTACTATTTGTATCTGTAGCGTCATTTCTCAAAGTGGTGCAGCATTATTTATGAATATGACACTGCAATAAACAATCTCCAATTGAACGAACTACCTGTAATAATGATTTCACTTATTTTAATGTGCCATTGTTTTCAAAGAGCGGTTTATTTATGTATTTGCTTTCGTTGCTGCATGAAATGTAATTGTATTTCTACAATCTTTTTTTGCGCCATAACTCACCTTTTTAGGACACTCTCGTTTAAGTGACGGGAAGATATTAGTTATTATTGGTTTTGTTAGATGTAGTATTTATTTATAGTATTGTACATAACATACCTTGTAGTATTTTCACGTAAAGATCTAAGTATTAGTTTTATAGAGGTATGTATAAAATGAAATGATGTCAATGCTTTAGGTGTACACAACAACTAAAACTCATGAACAATCTCAATTTCTCACTCAGATGACAGAACCAGCTGACAAATCGCAATAAAGTCTAACAAGACTTTACAACACATAAGGCGGAATACAATAAAAACGGGAAAAATAGTATAAAAGCTGAGCAAAGTAAACTAAAGTAATAAGATGGCAAAGAAAGGATGGAGAGGAACAAAAAAGCATACAACTCAATTCCACTCAACTCCACTAGATAAACTCTTGTATCTTGAATCGGGAAAAGAAAGCGCGATCACATCTCAACAAAACGGCTCCAAATCACCAGCTCAACTCATGTCATGTACGTACGTCAGTCAAATAGAATGGACAGGTACGTAGAACAGACGTAACATACACATCATATAATACGACTGTGGCCTACACGGCAGCTGAACTCATCTCAGCATCACTCACTCTTTCCCCATCCTCTCCGTACTGAACTGAGCTGAACTCATTCTCTTTCATCTTATATTTCCTATCTCTATCTCCGTCTATTGTGAGAAGCCGCTCAAGAGGAATACATCTCTTGTATAATGGAGCTCTCTCTCTCTTGTCTGTATCTGTCTTATATTCTATAACTAGCTAAGAGTCTATGTATATCAGATACAAGAGACTCAGTCTCAGTCTTCACTGAAGTTACTAGTGGTCCTCCGAAAATAGTCTGCCAAAACTGTGCAAGCTGAGCTTATCATACACAGTTGGGTCGACAAGCACCGAGAAGTCCCGAATTTCTTCTTCCTCCGTTCATATACTAGCATTACACGCTACTACTACTAAACACAATGTATATCTATCTCTGTAGTAGTAGTAGTAGGAATAGTAGGTATTAGTTGTATAGTAGTAATAGTACTACTAATACTGTCAGCCATACCAAACCCAAACACCTTGGTACCTATCTACTTACATACACATATTATATGAATTTCTGCATATATTCCTACAGAGAAAGAACACACATATATACATACACCAAGCAACTAACTGAAAGAGCAAGAAATCTTTACAAGCTTAAAGCTGGAGCAGGAACAGCAAGAAACTACGGCAATATCTCTTATAGAAAGTATACTACAGGATGCTAAAAGCATGGTACAAATAGGATCTTCTACTATGTGTGGTACTACTAAAGGAAGGCATGTGCTCTTCGTCCTTTGCTGGCATTTTATATTATATTATATTCTTCTTCCTCCTTTTTACTTGGGCTCGCTTTGCCTTTCCGTATCTTGTCTCTCTCTCTCTCTTCCTATTCACTATCTATCTACATACGTCTTCTTCAGTGTGTATTATGCATCCTGCGTCGATTTATACTTGACTGTAACTGTACATGGTACATGCGAGTAGGCTAACTCAAAGTGAGACTTTTCTGTCAAATAGAACGGTCTGGGGAAGCTGTAGTAGGACACTAGAGTCTTTTATTATGCGAAGTTTATAAACTACAGTGAGTACACAACACTATGCAATTCTTGTCTGT